>CAJPEX010000715.1:0-84563 GCA_905338405.1 Notodromas monacha
TGCTTGTTGGGAACGGGACGCGGCAGGCGTTAAGCCGGATGAATGCGACTTGCGTGGCTCACAAGAGTCCAGGAGTGGTTTTCAATCATTTGTTGGTCTGTTACGCGGCCTTTTCTGTCAATTGCTGACTTGGTCCTTTCTTGGTATCCAGTACAAAGAGCCCAATTCGTTTTAAGAAGTTGTACGATGCATGTGACGAGTCTTTTTTCTTCTTTTTTTTCCCAGGCAGCGATATGTATAAAAATGTCTTTTATATAACCGCCAGCTTTCTTGTGTCAATCAAGATGTATTTGTAGTTTTTTCTGAGTTATGCCGAGTTCCGTCTGATTTTAAGCGTCTCTTGACAATCAAATGAAGGCTGACTTTGTTTTGATTTGAAAAATTTCCACTTTTGGCCCCTGCCGAATGCCCATTCTTCGCATAATTCCCCTCAATTTTGACGCATTTCTGTGCGACTTTCATATGGAATTTTTTTTTCGTTTTACATTAACTTTTTGAACAATGATAATAATCACACATCGAACGGAACTCCTTTTCCTTGTACACCCCTACATCAATAACCACTCCGGAACGCGCTGTGGACTGCTGCACAAGGCACCCGGCGTATGACTTCATCTAGTCAAGTTTGCAGGCCCAATTTTCGGTCACTTGTTACCAAAGCCCCAATTCAAAACGTGTTTTATATTATAATTTATGGTCGGTTCAGAGACCCGCCCATTTTCTCTTACCCCAAAGCACCGCAAAATTTCCAGGCCTACCCTCAAAATAGCGGTGTACCGGAACGCTGCTTCACCAAAAATACCCGTTCGTAAATTTAAGTATAATTTTCAAGTTCTTACGTGATGTCTTATACATTCTAGTAAAAGATAAGGGCATGAAAATATTGGTTCGCGTATGAAGGCTGTTCAAAATAAGTTAATTGTGGAATTGGTTTTAAATACAAAATTTGCCCCATTAGATTTTTGGAAGAAAAGTTTTTGACGCCGTAAGTGATCACCAGGTCATTCAAGAAACGGTTGAGATTCTCTCCAGTATTCTGCTGAAGTTTTCCGGGAATACAATTGCAGGGAAGATTATTGCCGTCTAAGAGGCTGGTTTGGACACGGGTTTCTGCTTGAATTGTTCAAAGGATTCAGAGCATTTCAAAGCGGGTTCGGCTTCAAGTTTTTCCCTCCATAATTCGACGTTTGCATTCCGGGAACGGAGGCGCCATAAATTGTGAGCTAGTTGAACGACGGGAATTACTCACGGGACGCCTTGGAAGTTCCATTCAGCGGGGTTGCCTGTGGTCTGCATTATAAGATGATGATGATCATGTGCTTTGCTTGAGCGATCGCCCGTTTTACGTATAATTTCGTATTCTGCCATCACTGATTATTTTCTGCGCGTGGAATGGCGATTTAGATGGAAACGTGGTACAGTGTAACAAGAGCCTTGCTTTCCACAGTCATCAAGCTGCGGTATGGAATCGAGATGTGCATTTCTGCCTTTGAAACAACGTTTTACGCCATTATAGCCCACAGTTCGATAAGTGATCTTCGGATGGGAAAACATTTCGCAAGTCATAAAAATCAATTATTGTTGGTGAAAATTCAACCTACGACGTAAAAAAAAAAAAGCTCCAGTACTGTACCTGTAATTTCTGAATGAATTTTTATTGTTCTGGAGTACAGTGAACGATCTCGTATATAGGCCTCGAATGTACGCAGCTGTAGTGTGTCTTGTACTGAACTATTTTTTGAGTTTAGTATTGTATGTAGGCCGCACTCATTTTTTGGTTCTGAAAAGTATTTTTATGAGAAGGTTGGTCTACAACTGCATTATGAAAATTCGGTATGAACTAGTGTCCTTCGCAAATAAGAAGCTTCATCCAGGCAACGCTTGAAAATATTCAAGACCCTACCGCCGGATTAAATTGAAGTGGTGAGCGCTTGAATTAATTTAAAATGCTACAGCGTGAGTCTGAAGAAAATGCTTATCATAGCAGGGCCGATGTTTATTCATTTATAAGTCTTCCGTTTAGAGTAAAATCCTTCAACTGTATTGAAAATCGTTTAGAGGCTCCATGTGCCTGTCTGAATATTGTATACTGAATACTGTGGTGAAAACTTTCCTTGTAAAGCGCTTTTCAATTCATTAGAAAATAATATGGCATCAGCCTGTAATAATGTAACAAATGTTGCCCCAGCCATGGTTGATCTTTGTTTAGATCAACAGTACAGTACATTAATATTTTCTGAGCAGCGTTGATGCTCACGCATTTTCCGACTGATTTCATGAAGGGCTGAAGGCGATCCATATTTTTTGTTGCTGTTTTTGTCGGCTTCGAGACAAGGACAGATTCGGCGAGTGTCATTTGTGGCCCTGATAAGTTCCGAGTTGTGTGATGTGTGTCGAAAATGAAGTCGGAGTCACGCACGCGTTTCTCGTCCCGGAAAGGAAGCGGTGACGGGATTTCCTGCCTTGGAACCCGAGGGACCCACTCTACTAACCTCCTAGGGTCAGAATCGGCCTACGCCCCAGAGAGCCCCAGACGATCATGTAGGTGTAGCAGGGAAACGTCCAATTTTCGGGGTCAGATCACAGAACCGTATGGAGATTAAAGCTTTGCTTATCTTCAAGTTCTTGTGTTATAGGGCTTAGCTTATACATTTTTGTGCTCTCCTAATTGGCTTTATATACACAACCGCTGTCGCTAAGAACAAAGTCTAAAAATTAGCTTATTACGCGACGAGTTATCGTTTCGATTAGAAAAAAATTAATGTCGTAATTTAAATTTCCGACGGTCTTTTAAGGACGTACTCGAGTTCGTACTTCTCCTTTGTCTTGGAACTTCTTCATGGGAGTTGCACTTGAATTTAAGCATAATACAGCACAATTTATTGTAGCAGGATGAGAGAAAACACTAGCGAGGAAGCAAAACTTCATCTCGATATCGTGAAATTATTGAAAATGATTTTTTCTCCTGAAATGTTGTCAACAATTGGTCGGACTTCTGGCTTCCAATTGAATTCCAGATCGGTTCAAAGTGTTGTTGATGTTTTCCCGCCAAAAGAATTGTTTTCAAAATCTTCTGATCAAAAATTCTCACGTGCTTTCAATTTCTTCCGAAAAGGATCGCCTTACTTTCTCAAAAAGTTTGCATTCGAAGATGGAAATGTTTTCCGATTCCACATTGGAAATTCTGTAGCCCATTTGTATTGCAAGCGTCCCTTGTGATGTCCCTTCCTCACGTAAAAGGCAACTCGTAAGCATGTATCTGACTCAGGATGAGAAAAAGGAATACCTGATTCTTGCTTTGTATTCAGTTGAATATTCGCACTACAAGTAGAGTACAACTTTCGCATTCAGATCCTGGTTTAATTCTCTGTAGCTGTAGATGTAGTGCAACTTTTTTTCCTTTCCAACTCCGAAAAGCAATTTCTTGTGTTCACTGAAAACATTTTTGAGAATCTTGAACTCGATGTTCGGCGAAATATTCTCCGTATTTTTTAAATCGTTTTGTTGAATGTTGTCCAAGCATGACGTAGAGAGAAAAATCGAAAAGCAGTTCGTGCAGTCTGTGATTATTACTTATTTTTTCATTTATTAATTTTTTTTTATGCTGACGAAGGCCAGCTGTGCCATTTGTTTGCGAGGAATCTTCATGTGGACGAACGGCCAGTCTTGCCAGAGGAAAATGTACGAGAAAGTCTTTCGAGATATGCAAGGACTTCAACTAAGTGTGATCATTACAAGTCACTTATTTACGATAATTGATTTTTACGAACATAATCTCACGTGTGTGAGTTCAATTCGACTGTTCTAAATATTACGCTATGATACAATTAGGCCATTTTCCCTTTGATATTATGGATGTGTGTGCTGTACTCTATTTTGTAATATTTTGTTTTGAAAGAGGCGTAATTCGTGCGGATTGATGACGATTTCGACTTCCATTATTCTTTGACGTGATTGATGACAATAAATATATATACTCATTCTAAAACGATTTTTTGGATTCTAAAATAAGTAGTCGTAAGAAGAAATTTGTTGCAAATGAGCTGCTCATGCAACAGTAAAATGCCTGTCAGGAACAAAAGAAACAATGGCTTACGAGTACTGTACGATGAACATTGCTGGCGAAAATGGGAATCGTTTTAAATAAAGTCTGGTTTTAGTTGTGCTGTAATCGCAAATCTCCGATAATATTGTAGTAATACTGTATATTGGACCATTCACGTTTCTTTGGCAACCCTCGTGAGCATAACTCACCAGGAACAAAGCTTTCCCTCTCGTGAGACAGCACATCCTGATCACGGGGGTCGGGAAACCCCCTCTTGTTCATAGTCCGGAAAAGGGGAGAAGAAGGAAACCGTTGTGTGTGATACCTGCCCCGGTAACCTGAATTTTTTGCCCGACATGTTTATGCTCAGTCCTTTTGAACATTATTATTATTTTTTATTTTTTATGCTTTTCGCTTCGAAGTCCTCGCGATTCACTCTTCCTTTACCCCTGGGACTTCATTCTTCCGCATTATCTCTTTATGCCGCGTGGGATCCACGCCCCCGGTGTAGCGAAGCTGGGGGTTTCAAGAAGAAATTCCCAGGATACAGACCTTTTTTAATCCATTTGTTTCGAGAAAAACCTTGTTTCGAATAATCGCAACTTGACAAGGATGGGATGATTTTCCTCAATATTCGGCAATATTCTCAGAATTACCAACATTTTTGCTGTTGGTGCCAATTAAATTAAATGAGTGACCCGAAGTGAAGTCTTGAGCTCTTGAAATTTCTTTTTTGTACCTCTTGGATTTTCTAATTATTAATTTAATTTCTTGATACGAATGTGAGAAGATTGAAATTACCCGTTTTGGGACGTTTTCTTGTAGTTATCGTTGCGGAGCTTTTATGTGAATGGTGACCCGGAGAAGCATGTCAAGTTCCCCCAAAAAATCGTTTTTTCTATTACCGAAGCTCTCTGATAATTATTTATCACTACTGTATAAGTACTGTTCGTTCATATTAAAATTCCGTTTTAGTAGTGGAAGCATGCGACCATATTATCTTCGTCAGAAAAAAAGACTGTAGAGGAAAATGTGCCAGTTCCTGAGCATGCCTGCCGAGGTACTTCAACTTTTCCAAGTGCCCTGGCATATCGTAACGGCGTGAGTTCGTATCCCCGCATTAGGCGGAAGTGTTCTCCCCAAAATTGCATGAAGTCCACGAGAAAAAAACCCCGGAAAATTTCCAAAGAAAAATAAAAAGAGGAGTTTGTCCTACATTTTTGTTGATGCGCGGAAATCGCCGCGTTTTTCGTGATTATCCTCAGGCCTCATTGAAATGTATAAAATCGAGCGCGGGTAGAGGGGGTTCGATTTTTCTGCGCCAGCAAATTTGTTGCGCGGACTTCTTTTTGCGAACAAAAACTGCCTTCGGGTCACTGCTAGGAAAATAATTTGGTCGACGCTTTGCATAGAAATTCACATTTGAGCTTTAGTTTTCGATTTATTGGTTTCCATTGCGGGTTGGTCGGCCTCCTCCGTCTTGGTGGTGACCTTATTTCGCGTGTTCTGGAGAACTAGCTGGGAAAAATTGCCGCTAGAACGTACATTCGACAAACTGCCTGTGCAAAATTGTTTTCTAGACTCGGAAAAACGAGTTTGAAATTAATCAAATCCAGTCGTGTGCAGAAAAGCGGAACCGTCATACTGACTTTCGCCGATTATAAATCCAATCAGCCTCACTCATTCAAGCCCCTCGACATGCACAATTGCGAAAAGAAGCGGCACTCTTCCTCTTTGACCCTCGCAAATGAGAAAAACCATCGTGTTGAATTTTGGAGGAACCTTTTTTTTAAACGCAGGAACGTACTTGAAATTTGCGATGATTTCTCCTACGGTGGCTGCAAGCTGTTTTTTGTTGTTGCGGGAAATGTTCGTCCGTCTGTAGTAGTTCAAGAATAACTAATTATGAGCTGACGAACGGACCCACGTACTGTATCTTTAATCCCGGTGAGGATTTTTCGAGATCTGAAAGTTATCTTCAGAAGATTCCAACAAATTCACGCATTCTCGAGAGCCAGTAGTTACTGCTTGAATCTCAATGAAAGAGATGCCAGGGTGTTGTTTAGCTGATATTGATAGCCCCACGTCACTCGGGTATCCGTGACCCATCAAACTGAGAATCATGCAAATTTCCGGAGGGATGGAGAAGTACTGTACTGTACTGCTCAGTTAATGCCTGTGTGTCCGCGAATTCACCGGAAAAGGGAGGGTCCGATTTTGCATTTCGACTTGATGAAAGGGTTCTTGATGGGCCTACTTTGAGCCAACTAAGGAATTGCGCCGAGGGGTGTCGTTTGTCTGCTGAGAGTAGTTGTCTTGGTTGGTTGCTTGCCTCGAGCGTCGATCCCTTTTCGCGATACGCGTCTGTATAAGCGTACTTTAATCGGATTCAGGAAGGGAAAGGTCAAGTTGCTGGTTAGAGAGAGATTTATTTAGCAGCCGGCGTGGCGAATAATAGTAAATTATCAACTTGTCAGCTTGCCCCGGTTCGGAAGCAATAAAAACAATGCGACTTTTATCAAATATGGGAGTGAGCGGATGCAAGAATTCGCTGTTTAATCCGATTTGCTTTTCAAATTCGCCGCTTCTTGAAGCGCTCTCGTTAATGTATAGGTCAATTCCAAGCAAAGGAATACTGGAATCTTTACGAACCTCCGGTTTCTCACTGGGAAGGCCATCTGCTTTCTTCCAAATTCAGAAAAGGAAAAAAGGAGCGACTGCTTCGGCCTTGCATTTGAATATGCATTTGAAGAGTAATTGGGAATGAGGCTGGCTTTTTTTTTCTTAATCACGGTTTGCGCAAGGTTTTCAAGTGAATTAATTTCGAGAAACGATAAATAGTGGCCTCAAACTTTTCTGAGGATACATGTGTATGTTTTTAGAGAACATGCTTTTAAAATACAGTGACGTGATGTCAGTGTGGTTCTTTTTGCAAATATTAATTTGGCGAATTTTTTAGGACTAAACGTACTTTTTACTCGAAATGACCGAAACCCAGCCCAAGGAAACTTGCCCAAAGTTCCAGCATTATAACCGTGCACTGATGGGCAGAATTATTGTACCATTTTAGGTCAGGTTTTAATGATATACAGTAATTACATGAACTGGCGAAGAGGTCATGCCTAGAAATTGACGAAGGAAATACATCATCGAAGTACGTTTTTTTTTCCGAAGAGGACGTTTTGGCGCCGTATTTCGAACGGATCAAAAAGGAAACAGAGGGGACCACACTTTTATCTACACTTTTTTTCCAATTGAAATCAATAATTGCGTGAAAATGCTGCATTACACAGCCTCTAGTGTCGCACATTCAACTGAGGACAGAGATAATTTTCCGTATTGCATTTGTTATTAACTGGATTTTTAGAGCTTTCCAATGCTGTACTCGTGTCATTTTCAAGACAAAATCCATTAATTTCGTATTTTTCTAGCTTCCAACCCGATTGGTGCGAATCCCAGGAAATGCCGTTCTTTCGATTTTTTTTCCATCTTGTTTGGAATATAGTTTCAAGTTTTATAGGACTTCAAAGGAAAAAGAAAACTTGCACAGAAAGATTTATTTGTTCCAACTCCCACATCATTGTGTGCAAAATATGAGAAAGAGTTGTTCTGGAGAGCCACTTTCGGAAGCGTTATTCCTTGCGTGGATGCTTTTTTTTTTTATAAAACTTTTGTGTTTTTTTTTTCAAGAGAAGCGTGCATTTTGCGGATTTATTTGAATTATTTCTTCCAAGATCAAAGTCCTGCCTCGGTTTATTTGTTCGAAGTGCGATATCAGAAAGCGTCGTTCTTTCGATCCATTTTTGGACGCGTTATCCCTTGTGCTCCTCATGCCCGCGGGCAGCTGGACTCGGCGTATGTCTGGATGCGGCGGCAGTGCTGGTGGCGGCGGCGGCTAGGGGAATATTAATTCAATTTTCCCGCCTGGAATGGGAGTCCCGGGCCTCGGGACGTGCTGGAATGGGCCGGAGTTGCGCTCGCGCGACGCAGTCCCGCTCCTGCGCCTGTCCTGGACGCCCGCGCGGCGTCCCTCGTTGGTTCTCTTGGCGTGTGATGTACAAATGCGTGGATTCTCTGCCGCCAGTTGTGTAATGGTTGATCATGAGTCGCGAGTCAGTGGAGAAGAGGCTGTAGGACTCCGTGTCAGTTGGTGATTTTCGTGCTGAAAAAAAAAAGGATTTCCATTCGGGGTCCAGATTTTGTTTTGTACAGTACTGGTTCACTCTCTCAACAACGATCTGGTCCTCACCGATTTTCTCTGTATAACGTTTTTGCTCTCAAAGAGGCCACTCATCATGTTTGATTCTCTACGAGTTTCGTTGCATAGTTCTCCTGGAGTACGATGCAGATCATGAGGCCTTTCCTGAACGAAGTACATTAAAGTACATGTATGTTTCTTCATGAGTTCATTTATCCCTGAAACCTTCCACTGAAAATGTTGGGTTACCGCTAATTCAGGATTACAATGTGCACGTAGCTTCGTATTTACGACAATTTTTATAGGTGACGGAACAATAATTATATTACAAATTTGAGATTAAAGTCCATAATTATTATCTGTCAATAAGTATCCTCTAAAATTTTCTTTCGATAAAACATCAGTGAGTTCACCTGGAAAATTTTCCGATTTTCAAGATTGGAAATTAACGTTCTTAATCTTCGGCAGGTCATCGTAAAATTCAGGTATATATATTTTTTCAAAATCATCGGGATTCTCATGATGCAAAAGAACGCGTACGGTCATAAAGTCTGAAAATGAAGGTTCCGGTAGCTGCTGGGATTTTGTTGATGACTAAAGAACGACGCAGTCCATATTCAGAAAATCATAGCCTTCTGAACCGAATGACTTAGTTCTCCCAAATGAAAAAAAAAATTTCTGGAAAAGAACCCATGTTTTTTGCGATTAAAAATTTAAATTGCTTATTTTATTTATCCCAGGAGATTTATACAATAGCGGTAAAAGTTTTTAATATTCTGTTGAATGCTATTTCTTTAAAAAGCGAAATCACGTTTTTTTTTCAAAACGACTGCGTGAAAATTACCTTTCGTCTTTTACAATTTTTTGAATACAGTATTTTCCCTTGGGAGATTTCAGATTCGTTTCTCGTCGATTGATGCATCCACCAATCCGCCTGAAGTGTTTTCGCAGCTAACCCTACACGTGAACCGATTGTAAAACTTGAATAAGTACCATATACATTCCAGCTTGCAAGTTGTTGATTGTTATGCGGACAGTATATTTAGATCCTCATTACTGTGTACAGAACAGTGCAGTATTTAGATTCTGTATGTTCCGCATACCTGCAACTTTGTCCTGATATCTGCGAAGTCCTCGATTGAAATCCGAATGACGAAGATTGTTGGCTCAAAGCCGAATAATTTCAGCTTATAAGTTTTGCAGATAATGGAATAAACCGTAAGCTTTACTTGCTTCGATTTATCAACTCCACGACTTGAAAAATTTCTGAGACGAGAATCTAATTGCTGCTCATGACAGGTTTGCCATAACGAACTTTTCGTTATTGTGTCAAGGTTATTTATATCTTGGAAACCACCGCGACATGTGTGAAGTTAGAACTAGTGGAAGCCATTGACTGAAAATCTATATTCCGTGTACAAGGATCGTGTTCCCAGGTGCGTGACTGGCGTGCGATATCCACGAAGGCCTCCCGGTGATTGTTTCTCCCTCAGGGAAACAAAATTTAGTTTTTATGAACTCTCCGTCTCCTCCATAATTAAAAAATATATACTGTATATACAACATTTTGCTTAGTTGGTTTTTGCCCGAGCCGAGTAGTTCTCCTTGGGCTGCCAAATGGACCCGCGGGGCGATTTTCGCAGGGTGCATTGGGCATCTGATGAGATATCAGCAGTAATTGGACTTCTTAATTCGTGTAACATGTTTATTGAGTGGGATGCGAGGTATCTGAGATACTGTACTGTGGGGAGAAAAAACGAAGGGCAACGCGATTGAAGGAACGTATTCCCCGAAGCCTCGGGTTGCGTTCGACTAATTGTAACCGATTTATAACTGCTACTCGAAGCAGTCCGGGTTCAGTGTTGGGCGCATATTTATTCGTCTTGTCAGACATGCACCTCGTTTGTTTCATTAGACTCGGTTAATGGATGGATTTTCCCTGGAGATAAATCACTGTTCGACTCCGTCGATGTGTGCTTATAACATGAGCGATAACATCAACACGTATCCGGTTTTTTGAATGAACAAATGCGGGTCTTCTCACCTTCCGCGTGTTGCAGTGTGAGCGAGTTCAGTCTACGATTCAGAATTATTTTAATAATGTCCAAATCTTGTTTGTGATAACGCGATTTTTGAATCGTTTGATTGCCTTGTCCGTGAAATCCGTGCTGTTATAGGTTGCAATGTTTTGTAAGATTCAAATTACGTTAGTTCGCGCGACACTGCATTTGAGCGCGTCCCAAAACATCGCGATCAAAGCAGCGGCTCCTAGAAGGGAATCATTTGGTTTGAAATTTTTCCGAAAATACACTATTGTGTAAAAAACTACTGTAGTGTTTTTCGATGCATTTTATCAATGTGAGTACATCGACATTACGAAAACAGATCATCTCTAATGCGAAGCAATTTCTTATGTAGTTTGGTTGATCGAGGTGATTTATCTCAAATATAGTACTGTTCTGAGTAAATGCGGTAGTTTCGTCGTGATTTTCGTAGCCTTCAGTCATTAGCAATTCAAGATTTTCTGGCTCGGTTCTGTGCTTGCATTTCTTGCGTTCTTCTTGTGGATACCCTCTATTTTGTGATGTTTTGCCTTTAAACCATTCGACTTGAGCTTTAAACGTTCGTAAATCATTAGTTTTGAGGACGCATCGTGGGATTTGAAATTGAGCGTGTGCCTAAACGTCACCTTTGAAGCAGTTCCTACCAAAGACAGTACGAACATTAATCAGGTACAAGCAGAAGTAATTTCTCGCCGTCTGAAAATGGTACTGTTTCATTGGTTTGTTGATTTTTTGTTTGTTTGGAGAAGCGGTGTATTCGTACGCGCCGGTTTGTGTCGCGCTCAATTTCTCCTGCATTTTGGTACGCGATGATTTTTCGAGGTGATTTATTGATCGATTGCTTTGCAAGCAGACCCCGAATACGAACTGGTTCACGTCGGGGACTTGGGAGAGTTGAGTGATTGAGTTCAGTGCCGTGCAATCGGAAGTGGAACAGTGAATTGACAGAAACTGTGAATCGGGGGGCGTTGGGATAGAGGAAAAAGAGGCGCGTACCTCTGTTTTTATTCTCATTTCCCGGAACCCAAGCCCTTGCCGGGGGCGGGAGAGAAAACACGCCGAAGGGGTCTTCAAGTGACGTGACGAGCAAAAGGTAGGCTTCTTCCGCCAAGTTCACGGATTGCTTCTGGAGTTCTTTTTCTCCGGGTATTTTTTTATAACTTTTCCCTCCTCTCTTTCTTTTCGAAGTGGTACGCTTGCGTGGTGTTGTTTTTTTATTTCTCTTTCAAAATTTGTTTAAAAATAATATTCAGTCAGCGTCGAGGTGAGAAGTGCCCCGCGGGTGCCCAACCCTTCACGCAAAATCTGATATTAAGAACGTGCGTCGGGTTTCGAATGTCGATGCTGCGTTGATCTGTGGGAGTTCGACAAGCAGCCTCGGGGTCTCTTGTCCGCCTCCTTCTTTACTTACCAGATGGTTCGAACCAAAATTTACCTCACTTCTTCACTCGGGAAATTCCGGTCAGCAGAAATGACTTACTGTATTTTCCTTACTTGCATTCGTCAGGCTTGAAATTTTGCATTCAGAACGATCACCACGGAATCGTGCTTTGAAGTCAAATAGACAGATAATCAATGATTCGATTTTAATGCAGTGTTGTTTTTATTTCCACGCAAACTTCTCTCGAAAATGGTTCTTGTGCAAATTTTTTCAATTTAATCAGCTGTTTGGGTGCAGTATTTATTTTTTATTGTCGCTTGTGTAAATCTAGATATTTCTTCATATCTTGAAATTCTTTTAAACGGTGAGTCATTGTTTTCGGGTCAATGAAAAAATTTGCGATCAGCGGCCGCGGCCAAATTTGGAGCTTTTTGCGTATAACTTGACGGTACAAATTTGATTTACCCTGTTTCGAGGCTACTTCTCTCGAAACTAGTTCTTGTGCAAATTTTTTCAATTTAATCGGCTGTTCGGGTGCAGTATTTATTTCTTATTGTCGCTTGTGTAACTCTAGATATTTCTTCATGCCTTGAGATTTTTTAAAACGGTGAGTCATTTACTTTGTTTTCGGGTAAATTAAAAAAAAACTTTGGATCTGGGGCGAAATTTCGAGCTTTTTTCTTGTAACTTGACGGTAAAAATTGGATTCACTTGTTTCAAGATTACTTCCAATCTGAATTTTGAATTGCTCGTATTTACGTTAATATTAAAGTCTATCAATCACAATACGTTCCTCTAATTCTGCTGTGCAAAATACGAGTAATTTTCTTGCGAAATTCAAGACGCACTTTGACTTTAATCGGAGGAGTCTGTTGATTCTACGTATACGGCAGTTACGAGCTTAATCTTGTCAAGCATGTCTTAAAGAAATTATGATAAGCCATGTACATTCAAAGAAGGATTTGTATAGTTGAAGTCTAGACATTATTTTTTTGTTGCAAGTTTGTGTCTGCCAGGTCCGAATAATGACATAGGTTCCTGAAGCAACCCGACGCTTCGACCCCGGAATGGAAAATGTAAGATGTACTGTACATGTGTAAAATGAATACGATTGGTTCAAATTTATCGAAGTTATTCAACGTGGGTCTCGTGATTTACGAAGGCCCTTCAACGAAACTATGGAGATCATTGTCTAACGAACGATGCAAAGTTTGGGTTGTATAAATACTACTTGTCCTCTTCCTGATTCCAGGGCAAAGAGTGCAGAGGTGTTTTTAGTCTCGGCGTTGTATTATTTTTTTTTTACAAGACGTGGTCGGGGTCCACGGCATGTGGAACAATCGCGTGATGATGGCTAGGAGATCGACGTTNTCACGCAAAATCTGATATTAAGAACGTGCGTCGGGTTTCGAATGTCGATGCTGCGTTGATCTGTGGGAGTTCGACAAGCAGCCTCGGGGTCTCTTGTCCGCCTCCTTCTTTACTTACCAGATGGTTCTAACCAAAATTTACCTCACTTCTTCACTCGGGAAATTCCGGTCAGCAGAAATGACTTACTGTATTTTCCTTACTTGCATTCGTCAGGCTTGAAATTTTGCATACAGAACGATCACCACGGAATCGTGCTTTGAAGTCAAATAGACAGATAATCAATTATTCGATTTTAATGCAGTGTTTTTTCTTTCCACGCAAACTTCTCTCGAAAATAGTTCTTGTGCAAATTTTTTTCAATTTAATCAGCTGTTTGGGTGCAGTATTTATTTTTTATTGTCGCTTGTGTAAATATAGATATTTCTTCATATCTTGAAATTCTTTTAAACGGTGAGTCATTGTTTTCGGGTCAATTAAAAAATTTGCGATCAGCGGCCGCGGCCAAATTTGGAGCTTTTTGCGTATAACTTGACGGTACTAATTTGATTTACCCTGTTTCGAGGCTACTTCTCTGGAAACTAGTTCTTGTGCAAATTTTTTCAATTTAATCGGCTGTTCGGGTGCAGTATTTATTTTTTATTTTCGCTTGTGTAACTCTAGATATTTCTTCATGCCTTGAGATTTTTTTAAAATGGTGAGTCATTTACTTTGTTTTTGGGTAAATTAAAAAAACTTTCGATCTGCTGCGAAATTTCGAGCTTTTTTCTTGTAACTTGACGGTAAAAATTTGATTTACTTGTTTCAAGATTACTTCCAATCTGAATTTTGAATTGCTCGTATTTACGTTAATATTAAAGTCTATCAATCACAATACGTTCCTCTAATTCTGCTGTGCAAAATACGAGTAATTTTCTTGCGATATTCAAGACGCACTTTGACTTTAATCGGAGGAGTCTGTTCATTCTACGTATACGGCAGTTACCAGCTTAATCTTGTCAAGAATGTCTTGAAGAAATTATAAGCCATGTGCATTCAAAGAAGGATTTGTATAGTTGAAGACATTATTTTGTTGTTGTAAGTTTGTGTCTGCCAGGCCCGAATAATGACATAGGTTCCTGAAGCAACCCGACGCTTCGACCCCGGAATGGAAAATGTAAGATGTACTGTACATGTGTAAAATGAATACGATTGGTTCAAATTTATCGAAGTTATTGAACGTGGGTCTCGTGATTTACGAAGGCCCTTCAACGAAACTATGGAGATCATTGTCTAACGAACGATGCAAAGTTTGGGTTGTATAAATACTACTTGTCCTCTTCCTGATTCCAGGGCAAAGAGTGCAGAGGTGTTTTTAGTCTCGCCGTTGTATTATTTTTTTTTACAAGACGTGGTCGGGGTCCACGGAATGTGGAACAATCGCGTGATGATGGCTAGGAGATCGACGTTTTGAGTCCCATTCTTTTTTATTTAATTCATGAAAATAATTTCGTCGCTGGGATATGTACAACATCGTTTTTTTTGTGGGAAAATTTGCTGTACTTTTATGTACAGGTAGTTGTTGCGTTGTTTTCCCGAGCAGGAAATGGCCCCAGCAGAATTTTCTACGCCTTAGCGGTTGCTTCCTGTCGCATGCTGAGTACTGGGTCGAAAAGTAGCGCATATCAATTCTCTTCCTATAGGCTTCCCGTCGTTTTAATGCAAGTTGTCTCCTCTTTTATTACGCGGCTTTATTGCGTCTTGGTCTGATCGAAAGATTAGTTAAATTACGAGACGGCTAGGTCATATTTTCTTGATTTCATGCAACGTCGGAATTGTTCCGAAGGCTTATCGAGTCCTCTTATAGATTTTCTTCAGTGAAAAGTGAATGGTTGTCCGATTAGGGATTTCCTTTAGGAAGATAATTTTTTAAATCGCTGAACGAGAAACGTCTCAAACTGAGGCGTTTTGCCACTCCGGCAAAAACCTTGAACGAAGGAAATCGGGGCGATCGAGCGTAAAATATGGTCAAAGTTCACGTCTTTTTTTCTGAAATTTTTTTCTGAAGTTCGATTTTTCATCCGCGTTGGCGTGCTGGTCACGTGCAAAGGTATTTTTGAAGATTATTTTCCTGGTGAGCTATAATTTTTGCGCGTTCAACCTGGCGTGGATCGAAGGTCACCCAAGTTCTGCGTTAAGCAAATAATCCTACTCTTTCCGGTTGGGAAATTCGATTGCGTCAAAAGAGGGAAATTTCGTTTTCCTTTTCTCTGTTTTGTGCCGCGAGGAGGAAAATTTGCCATGTGCTGAAAATAAGCAACGTGATGGAAATCAAGTCGAGGTCCTGCATGTTGAACCAACTTCCATGGAAGGCCACTCCGCGCGCGATTCGCGGAGACGAATTTTGCTTGATTTTTTTTTTCAATTTACCTTTGTTCCCAGTGTCCTTGAATTTGTTTGCCATTTTCCCTCCATGGGTTTTCAATGCTTTTTTTTCTTGAAAACGAGGCACAGTTCCAGCGGCGCTGTACATGTCTGCGAGGAAATTCGAGTTCACGATGAAGGGGATTTTCTGTTCCGAGTTTGCCAATTTCTCGGACGGCCTCGTCAGCTTCCTCATCATATTCTGTTCGGGCCTCAATAGAAAGAACATTGCGTCAAATTACGAGCCCTCCAGTAATTGAGGATAATTTCCTGAGTGCATGGGAGCCATTTCAGCAGAAGTTAAAGAGCTAATTTTCTCGACAAGTCAATTGAAGAGGAAATTAGTTCTAGGCTGGACTATCGTAATCTGGATGTACAGAAAGATCACGGATGGTTTTCATTATTTGTGGAAAAAATTTAGTGCTGTAAACTTTGTAGAAAAAAAATAGCGCCGCGCTTTCAGCAAAGCAAAATGTCTTCCTTTGCATACGCACGACTCGTTTTGCATGACTACATTTCCCTTCGGATTTCTTTGGATCCAATTATTCGGCCCGTGTTCTGATGTTAATTCAGGTTAACGGCTGCTCTATTTTTTTGTCACCGAATTTTCAAGGAAATTTCAGCCTGCCGTTCTGTTGCGTTGTGAAATCCACTAGAAACGCGTTAAAATTGATTTTTCAATTCGGATTATGGACTGATATTATCCCGCAAGATTTTTCTTGTTTGGTGCAATATTCGGGGTCGCGGCAAATGGCGCGGAAAAAAAATCACGAATCTGCGTCCATGCGGAAGGGAGTCTGAAACTAATTCGCCCTAATTCTGCATTTTTCATTGCTTGAGAATTTTATAATCGTTCAAGAAAAGCATTCGAAACGTTTTTAAGCAACCAATCGTATAACCTTCTGTAGGTTGTGTATTTCCGATTGACTCAAGGGTGCCAGATATTACAGAAAACACAATTTATTTTGAGCGCGTTAACAAAGATAGTTGAATAGCAGCGCGCTTATCTTCCGAAATGAAAAATTCCTTCCCTTTTGATAATTTTATTGACTAAAATCCCTGCTACCAAAGCAGTTAATCTTCCTTTTTTTGCGTTTTGAACCTGAGATTTTTTTTTCTATCCGCGGTCTTTTCCCAGGGAACCGCAGCGGAAGAGTAGTAACGCATTTTAAATTTGATCGCTATGTTTCAAAATACGGAAATAATTCAACTACCGATGCGTCCTTCGTGGGTATTTTGAAACATAAAATTCCATCGAATCGCAAGCGTGCTCATGGGCTTGAACGAAACGAATTTTCGGAATGCAGGATTCATCTTAACTGGAGGCGTGAAGAGACAGCTCTAGAAATTGATTCCCGTGTGGGTTATTTCCGGAAATGCCGGAGCCTCGTCTCACGTCCTTGGAGGAGAGGAGCAACAGTCGTAAATTGAGGGGAAAAAATTAGAGAGAAGACGGCGGTGTGGAGTTTATTTCGGGAGGTATCAAATTTCAGAGCAATTGGGTTAGGCGTTTTTAGTGCTTGATGAATCCGCACAAGCAAGGACCGCGGATTATCCCGCTTCTTCTCTGCGGTTATTGAGATCCTCAGAAGTTTATACAGTTGTTTTGTCGTCTTAATTTGCAAGTGAGCGCTGCTTGAAAAAAATCATTAGATGAAGAATTTATTTCCTGGTAATCTAAAATTATTTCCTCAGATAAGCTGATTTTTATGAACGAAAATCAAAGGAAATTATCGTATTTCCGAATTTTTCGGGTTGCGAAATTCGCCAATGATCCAAACTTCAGAACAAGACTGTCCCATTTCTAAAACGCCAAGACGCATATTTTTGGATTTCAAAACTTTAAAAATCCCTTGAAGTAATTACAGTACAATCAACTAACCCAGCAATGCAGGGAAGAAAAAAAGATTGATACCAAGATACACGAGCCTCTTGATACCTGAAACTCCCTTGAGGCACCTAATTTTTGTTCACTGAATTTATATTTTGTTACATTTCACTGCATCAGCCAAAGGGTCGAATTTGGCAAAAAGAAATTTCACCCTCATTCAGCGGTAATTTGTTTTCCCCATTCTCATCAACGAAACATGGATTCATGATGGATGCTTCTGAGATTTCTTTCGAGGCAAAATATACTTTCTGTACAGCATTGACTATCATAATTTTTTAAAACTCTGTTAGTCGATCAGCATCTTGGGAATTTATTCTATTCAATATAATTTTGGAGATTAAAACAATAGGGAAGCTAGCATTAAAAACCGATGTAAAATGTAACACCGGACGCTGCTGGGGCGGGAAACGGTACACTTAACGGTGCCAAAGAGTCTACCCTCAATGACAAAGTCTCCTTAGGTGAAGTATCTAAGTTTTTTTTTTAACATTCTTTCCAAGTAATGAATACATAATAGCACTCGCCGATGTGTTTATGATTACATGTTTTTTTAAAAATTGAAATTGCAATACTTTGTGAAAGGAATTTGAGTAATTCTTGACTTTTTCCTGCGAAAATGCTGTTAAATGCGGAAATATCTCGTCGGATATTGTTCGGTCGTAGGAGTGTACGAGAAGGAAGGTAAATTGATGTTGAAGCGGTTCATTAGCTCAGTCTAGCGATGTCGTGGGAAATTTTGTCAAAGCGAAAGTCTAATTTTGCGTGAAATGTTTTCATCGAGTGGAAAGGGGGAAAAATCCGGGATTAGATGCATCCGCTACATTCTAAAATGCTGGGTACGATTTTTTCCTATAAAAATTCCTAATTGTCTATTTTTAGGTACCGTATTACTTGTACCTTACGTAGAGACTCTTGGTTTCCTTAAATAAACATCGAGAAAACCGCACCTTCTCAAAAGCAACTTCAAGCTTTGTAAATAAAAAAGACAACCTGTGCTAAAACTGACTAGTAAAAAACAGAAACGCGCAATGGAGCACGGGTTTCCAGAAGCTTGCCGAAAACTCCAGTTCCCAAAATTTTGTTCTTAGACATTCCTGCATTTTATTGCCTTTTTGGCGGAAGTAGGCAACATTTCCTTGGTACAGGGTTCTACTGATACAGAAAGCATCAGATTCTGAGAATGTCAAAATATATTTCACGGAGAGATTATGTCGTCGTTGATATTTACTTGGAACTTTTTTCTCTTGAGTTTGGTTTCGTCGTGATATTTTCCTACGAGTTGATTCTATTTTATTCTCGACTACCTAAATCAATGATTCAATTGCCTCCTGGATGTGAGTTGCTCTACAAGCGACTCACATTGTTGAGTCGTCTTAGTACAGTAGCTATACATATTCATAAAATATATTGGATCATGGCTGTGTTTCACTGAGATCCAGGGTATGCGGTTAACAAACGATCACTTTTTGTTCGCCATATACGGGTATTCTAGTGGAAATAGCGTTTTAGTTGCAGTGGATCGTGAGAAGCGAGTGCTTCCTATTTATCTTTTGGAAAGCAAAACGAAGATGAGCTTGTTATATTCGTGTCTCTAATCATTATTATTTTTTTCGTTCGCGTGGGATTCATGCGCAGTATTCAGTTTTTGTGGCATTTTTCTCCGGCTCTTTAGGAGTTGGGGTTCGCTAATGGAGGGTACGCTCGCTCGCGAGATATTCGGAACCTCAATCCTTTGTGTTACAAGTAGGTCGTCTGCGGGGTTCGTGAAGGTCTTGCGTGCGTGAACTCGTCTTGATCGTCAGGAGTTGAAAGAAAAATGCCTCCCCCCTTTTAAATTCCGTTCGTTTAATGCTGCATTTATTTTTCTCTCGCTCTTCCGATGCGTGAGCCGGGTTCGAGAAAGGCGTGCACGGGCCGCTGCTTCATTGTCAAGTCCCCATCAGTTCTCGGGGTCCCGTGTTGCGCAATTTTTTTTCGTTCTCTCCGAGAAATATTTTATCTGATTCATTACGCGCCTCTTGAATGTATGCAGTATATGTGACAGAATTGCGTCTGATGGCTTCAATAGGCGGTTNAAACGAATTTTCGGAATGCAGGATTCATCTTAACTGGAGGCGTGAAGAGACAGCTCTAGAAATTGATTCCCGTGTGGGTTATTTCCGGAAATGCCGGAGCCTCGTCTCACGTCCTTGGAGGAGAGGAACAACAGTCGTAAATTGAGGGGAAAAAATTAGAGAGAAGACGGCGGTGTGGAGTTTATTTCGGGAGGTATCAAATTTCAGAGCAATTGGGTTAGGCGTTTTTAGTGCTTGATGAATCCGCACAAGTAAGGACCGCGGATTATCCCGTTTCTTCTCTGCGGTTATTAAGATCCGCAGAAGTTTATACAGTTGTTTTGTCGTCTTAATTTGCAAGTGAGCACTGCTTAAAAAAATCATTAGAGGAAGAATTTATTTCCTGGTAATCTAAAATTATTTCCTCAGATAAACTGATTTTTCTGAACGAAAATCAAAGGATATTATCGTATTTCCGAATTTTTCGGGTTGCGAAATTCGCCAATGATCCAAACTCCAGAACAAGACTGTCCCATTTCTAGGACGCCAAGACGCATATTTTGGATTTCAAAACTTTAAAAATCCTTTGAAGTAATTACAGTGCAATCAACTAACCCAGCAATTCGGGGAAGAAAAAATATTGATACCAAGATACACGAGCCTCTTGATAGCTGAAACTCCCTTGAGGCACCTAATTTTTGTTCACTGAATTTATCTTTTTTTACATTTCACTGCATCAGCCAAAGGGTCGAATTTGGCAAAAAGAAATTTCACCCTCATTAAGCGGTAATTTGTTTTCCCCATCCTCATCAACGAAACATGGATTCATGATGGATGCTTCTGAGATTTCTTTCGAGGCAAAATATACTTTCTGTACAGCATTGTCTATCATGATTTTTTAAAACTCTGTTAGTCGATCAGCATCTTGGGATTTTATTCTATTCAATATAATTTTGGAGATTAAAACAATAGGGAAGCTAGCATTAAAAACCGATAATTTTACATTGTGGCCTGCGACGACCCCGCCCTTTGCCATGTGAATTGCCACGGTTTCTCAGATGGGAGTTACTGTTTCAGAGGAATCCACTTCATAGATTCAAAAAAAAAATTGTAAGAAAGGTTCATTTTTCGTTCGCGTGGGATTCATGCGCAGTATTCAGTTTTTGTGGCATTTTTCTCCGGCTCTTTAGGAGTTGGGGTTCGCTAATGGAGGGTACGCTCGCTCGCGAGATATTCGGAACCTCAATCCTTTGTGTTACAAGTAGGTCGTCTGCGGGGTTCGTGAAGGTCTTGCGTGCGTGAACTCGTCTTGATCGTCAGGAGTTGAAAGAAAAATGCCTCCCCCCTTTTAAATTCCGTTCGTTTAATGCTGCATTTATTTTTCTCTCGCTCTTCCGATGCGTGAGCCGGGTTCGAGAAAGGCGTGCACGGGCCGCTGCTTCATTGTCAAGTCCCCATCAGTTCTCGGGGTCCCGTGTTGCGCAATTTTTTTTCGTTCTCTCCGAGAAATATTTTATCTGATTCATTACGCGCCTCTTGAATGTATGCAGTATATGTGACAGAATTGCGTCTGATGGCTTCAATAGACGGTTAATAGTGAGTGGAATGATCTTTTGTCGTCCCCGCAAGGTCACACGATTTCAAGCCGCGTTTGCCGAAAAATAGGCGGAGAACGGAGCTCCTGCTGATGATAAAATCTATTAATTTTCCGTCTTAATGTCCCAACATGACGCGATTCTTCTGCAAAATAGGTTTATCGCGTCGCTTTAAATGAATGAATTTTTTTTACGATTTATGTGTAATATCGACCGTAACGCCGACATTCCTTGAAATACACGCGACCTTGAACGCAAATTCTGACATCTACGAAATGACGGCTATTTTCAGAAGGAACGGTTGTTCTGTTTTCGATCCTTTTGAAATTTACGCTGTGGAATGTGGTTTTCTGCATGATTTTCGCATTCCTTTAGCGGAACCAGTGATTGCACTCATTTTCTGAAATTGGAAGGATATTGTTCTGGCTCCGAGATCGAATGATTGGCAGTAATGGAATGAAATGTAGAAGATCGAACTTTGGAAAAAAGGAAACATTGATTTTTTCGCTGAGGAATTCTGTATTTTTTAATTCGGTAATTGCTTGCGTAGTTGTTGAATTTTTGAATGCCTCGATTGTCTTCCGCGTTGACAAAGAATTCAACTCTATGTACATCGTGGTTTTATAAAATAACTAACGTGGCAAAGTTGATAATCTCCAAAAGTTATATATTTTTTATGGCATATGATTCTTGTAGATACTTTTTCGGTGGATATTTTGAAATTGCCGTCGAGATAAAACCAGGAATTCAACTCAAAGCACGTCATGATTCTTTGCTTTGTTGATCTATCTATCCTATCGAACATTTTCTGATGATTTGTATTTTAGCGTTCATAGTTATGGCACGTTAAATTTTATTGATTTCCGAAGCCTTTTCTTCAGGCCTTGTGTTATACCCGCGTCCTTAATTATAATGAATAACTAATACCGACCCGCGTTCGTAACGCTTCACCGAACCCGAGAATGGAATGTCTTTTTCCAGCGTCGTTGCTCGGTTACACGAGAAGGGCCTTTTTCGGTTGATGGCAACTCATGACTTGTCTTCGTGTTTGTCTCCTGTATTTGGCTTTTTTGTGGACTGTGGTTAATTCTGTGTAAAATTAAATTTTCGTTCAATATTTCGTGGGGCTTTTTGGCTAGGTGAAATGGGTTCCCTTTGGGATTCGTGATCATGAAAAATCCTCCGTCCTTGTGGGGGACACGGTTTAAAAAAAAAATCGTTAATATAAATATGAGGGTTGTCTCATAAATTCTGTCACTCATTTCTTCCTTACTTCGAGTCCCTTTGACAGAACGAATGCACAGACATATTTTAGAATTCTCAAGCAGCATCAAGTGTAACCATGTGCCAGAACTAACAACTATTTGTTCACTTTGAACAGCTTTCTCAATTTTTGACTTTTTTATGTTGGTGATGCTGAGTGTGAAGGTTGTTCCTAGAGATGAAATTCGGCGAAGTTGATGAACTCAATTTTAAAACTTGTTGGTTTGCCTGGCACTGATTCTCGAGAAATTCTAACGAATCTGTCGTACTGTATTTGAGTTGCGGAGTTGGCTCATGTCTGGAAATGGAATTGTACGTTGCTGGACTTCGTGATGCGGAGAGGTGTACGAGAAATTTGAGGATACCTCTTGTTTCTCGTGCTGGTACGGAGTGGGGTACTGGCTTGTAAGTGGGGTTGAACGGACTTCGAGATTGTCGAGAATCCGGGTTCTGACTGTCGTGTAATGGACGAGCTAGTTAGCCGCTGTCACCTGTGCCGACGATCCCGACATATCTGCCCTTCCTTGGAAGACAATATTTTATGGGAACTGAAGCCGAAGAAGGGGGTACTTTCACGATCGACTCGAGGTACCAAAGGCTTGCTTGTCTCACTACTCGTCGAAAAGCCCCTGTGGAATTTGAGAAAGAAGGAACCGAGGGTCTAATTTATTGCGTGTCTCTGAAGGGAAGAACAAAAAATCACCTTGCTGCCACCGAGCCGCCGAAGCAATTAAAATAGGGATTTAAATCTTGGCAGTTTCTCCGGACTCATGTCTTCATCAGCATTTCGGCGAGACGAAAGCTTTCTTGCTCGTAGACTGATTGAGTCGTTTGTTTGTCACCTTTTCACGCGTCTGTCGTCAGTCGTCTGTCCTTCTTCGTGTTTTTATTTTATTTTGATACTGCAATTTAACCGATGAAATTTACATCAGCCCAGAGATAATCGAATTGTAAAAGTTCCGATTTTTTGCCCATAACATTCTTGAGCTGTTGAAGGGATCATTCTTCGTGACGAAATAGGTTATAATTGCATGAAGCAAATGAATGATTAATCGTGTTCAGTAATCCATTGATTATGTGTGAACATAATCTTGCCGATCTCTCTTGTATTTAAAGTTAACGAGTAAATGTTAAAGCGATTGTTTCTGTCTGCATCTCTTCTTCGAATCAGTGGAATCTCTTCTTCGAAAATTTTCTTCTAAGTCAGTTTGTCCCTGTATAATTGATTGAATGTAAGATTACGTTGTATTTCTCGGTAAGGTTGCATTTCTTGGTCTTCTAATTTTACCCGGGATTTTCCAGAAGGTTCCCCGGTCAACACTATTGTTCAAGTTCAACTTGTTCATTCCTTTGTCTCGGTTTGTCAGCTTGGTTGATTGATTTGAGCTACGTTTTTGGTTGCATTCCTCGATAGAGGGAGAAAAAGAAGTTCTGGCGATGGACAGCTGACGGAGGAGTACCACGTGTTCTTTAATTGATTATGAGACCGAGCGAAGCATGTCATTAACTCGAACCATGGGGAAAAAATTGAAGAAGGTAGTGGAAAAAGTCAGCTCCGGTCGATGACAGCAAACACATATTGAACCGACGTCAAAAAACTGTTGCCTGTGCCTCTCACACGTGTCGAAGGAAATTGGCCGGAAACCGAGATTGATCGCAATTGTCGGAAAGATAATTTGATCACAGGGTTCCCGTTTCTTCTCGCTCAGTTCAGTCCGTTTCTCTCTTAGGTTCCCGCATTACTCGGCGATATCGAGACGGGATCGGTGGTGGGAAAGGAATTCCTGACCCCGCGCGGTTGCGGCATTCCTCTGCAACGGAGTTTATAGTGCCCTGGGTGTGTCATGGCGGCCTTCCACTCGTTTCCTTATTCTTTTGTCTACCTATTTATAATCCTGAGTCGAAGTCGCCCGACTACCGACGGCGGAAGACAGCTTGGGTGTCGATTTTTTGCTCATTACCGACAAAGTGGCTCGTCGACACCTGGGGCGTGTCGATCTCATTTAAACCTTGGATCAGGCTACGGGTCCAGGACTGGTCTGCTTTCTGGAAAATAGAGACAGGAATGAAAAAAAAACTCGACTTCAACTTGCAGTACCTGACGTGCATGGCATTCTTGTAGGAATGTGTAATTTGGGTTCATTTCTTTTCGAAATATAATCTAGGAAATATTTCCAGGTGGAACGAATTCTTCGAAAATAAGACCTAGACGCGTCTCGACGCCCAAAGTACGGTAGATTTTGAAAGAAAAAAAAGAACAGCTGAATCCAGAGCGAAGATTTGTAGTAACATTACCACTAAAAAACGAAGCACTGGACTGCTGTCTAGAACTCTAGATAACTGAAAGAAAACAGCTGATAGCAGAGCAACGTCCGCAGGAAAGATTGCGAGAAAACTGTGAGAAAAACTGCACAATTTTGAATATACCGTACTCTCGTCGCCAGAACTACTTCCGGACTCGTCTGGCAAATAGTTTTTCGCGATACGAGAGTAAGTTTATTAGAACTTAATGTTTCCTTTGAATTAGGTTTAGTGCAGGCTTTTTTTAACTTAACTAGAGCTTAACAGCCGTAGAATGCAACTTAGTCCAAATCACGTTTAGAAATGGGGAGAAATTACATATTGCAATACAGTACAACATTTGAAGAATTACATGGAGCTTATGTGAAACGGGAGAAAAGCGTTGATAACTTACCGTGAACCAACCGTTTTGCTCAAAATATTAATTCAAATGATTCAGAATCCCGAATAACTAATGTCATGGAATCAACGAAGCTTTATGAACGGGTCAAATATCTTGAAAATATTTCTCGTCCGTCCCTAGAAGTGCCACATTGAAGTGCCGTTGAAGGCAGCACTCAGATTTTTTTGAACAATTCACGCAACAAATTCTTCTGCTGCAACAAATTTAGAATGTTTTCTGCCGAACTGTCGCCTATACACGTCGACAAGAGCTGCACCTTTTATCACTGAAAAATTACCAGAAGATGAGAATAAAAATACGCTTCCAGCAAGCAATGATTCAACTTCTCGATTTTTTCGAGACGTTGAATCATTGCTTGCCGGAAGCGTATTTTATTGCGTTTTTCTTCTCGTTTTCGAAGATACTGTACTGTACGACATTATCCTGAATGTAGGCCGCATGCTGGGTGAACCTGCCGTAATATTGTATAACATGATAATTTTTTTCTCGAATATCGGCCGCACCGGAATTTTCCAGGTAATTTTTGCCAGAATGAAGTGCGGCCTGCGCGCACGTAGATAAAGTACTGGCCTGTGAGCTAGGACCGACACTTGAATCCCAGCCGCATTCAGGTCGCCGCATTTTTAGCGCGCGTGAAGCCGTAAGGGGCATTAAAAAGAAGAGAAAAAAAAGATGGACTTGATTATAAGAGGAAGCAAGCAAGACAAAAGAGGGGGGGAGAGGTTTGAGGAATCCCTTGAGAGGGGAAGAAGTAAAGCAGGCGAGAGTCGTGGGTCTGGGCCTCGGGAACGCGTCGCGTCACAACTGGAGCAGCGACCGGATTCCCCGGGGTCGACGTCGTGGCACTCGAACCTCTTTATTACCCCGTTTCAGGTACTCGTAAAAGGGTCCCGAGCGCCATTTGCTGAAGCTTAGATTCTTCCGGGGAAAATTTTTCTTGCCCCCTTCCCACTACGTCTCCAGAAGCAATACCCGAACTACTGGCCGGCTAGCTGTCGGCGTCCCAAATCACAGCAATAAACGCCAATTGGTTGCCCGAGCGAAAAGCAGAGATGATGTGGTGGAATGCCATATAGAATCGTTGCCATCAGTCTGAACCTCGTTCTGGACTCTCTGCAGTTTTTGACTCGGTGCAGTATTTTGTGGTTTTAGACCTCGTTTTTGGAGCACGATTTTCCCTGCCTGATTTGAAGTCTACCGAACTTCTGTGAAAAAACACCGTCTATTCATATTTCATGAATACTAAGGGTATTTAAAAATATCAACAAGATATAGGTATACTGTACTGCAATTGTGAATCTTGGTGACAACAACTCCGACCGCAAAACCGTTTTTCGCAGGGAATTATGATATGATCTTTGTAAATTTGTCTTATTCATGCCGGATTTTAAAATTTTCCTAAAATTTCTCTACAGCTATACGTTTTCCAAATGAATGTGTCTACTGAAGAAACTTCTTGGCGAATGAAAAATTTTCTCAAGTCCACTTATCGATGCTACAGTGATTAATGTGGTTCCCGAGTAAATTCATATATTTTTTCGTCATCGAAACTTCGGTCTGCAATGAACTCGAGTAATAAAAACTTCACGCGAAGTCAGCCTCGATGAGAATCAGTTGACGAGACGTTTTTTTTTCAAATAAAAGAAGAACGTTTTAAATTGCGCATGTGTTGTCTCGCTGGAATTTTAAATCGAATCATCGATTATCCCCGACCTTAAACGTTTGATGAAATCGTAAGCCAATGTGGTGTAATTCCAAAAGCCATTACGAGGTATTCGTGAACCCCTGGCACCGCATTCCTCAAAATTACTGCGTGCTTTGGGGTAAGAAGCTCCGACGTGTTCCTTCGTCCGTAATT
Organism: Notodromas monacha; assembly: GCA_905338405.1. Taxonomy (NCBI): domain Eukaryota; kingdom Metazoa; phylum Arthropoda; class Ostracoda; order Podocopida; family Cyprididae; genus Notodromas; species Notodromas monacha. The sequence continues at coordinate 26,824 of CAJPEX010000715.1, forward strand.
TTCGTTTTATGGCTCGGTCGGGAACTTCTTAAAAATCGAGCGATTTTAAAGATTATTCTCGACACACTTGATTATATTTTATATTAACGATTAAATAACGACAACTGGGTTTTATCGAGCTTGAAAACAACCTTACGTCTTGCGTCAACCATAATCTCGAACTAGACGATGCGTTTCCAGGGAAGTAAAATTCGTTTCTAGTTTGTTGATCGCTATGTGACGCAAGGAATGCTTTATAAATATTCAATCGAGTACATTTACCTTGAATCAAGCTGAATTTTTTGGGTGCACAAATTACTGTGTCGATGTCGTTCAAACGCAACGGGATCAAACAATCCTTAGTTTCTCAGAAATTCAGTAGACGGGACATATTTAAATAAAAGAACGTTTAAATTTGCGTATGTGTTGTCTCGCTGGAATTTTAAATCGATTATCCCCGACATTAAACGTTTGATGAAATCTTAAGCCAATGTGGTGTAATTCCAATCATCATAATTGATGAAACAGGGGATCTTATTTTCCTTTCTTGTTGTTTCTCAGCATGCAGTACAAAATTTCCCGTTTTCTGTCCATTGCCCGTGGACATTTCCTCATATTTTGCATAACTAGGACGCAGATTTCTAAGATCGGAGCAATTTCAATTGAAATATGGTGTTGAGGTCTGGGACGTCGTCATCGACGAGGTTTTTAAACTGTTCGAAGTACAGTATTTGGCGCACTGCGATTGCCTGCAAATTTCCTGAAGCGTGGCACGTGAACCTCATTTCTTTACAGATTTGAATTACTTGCAACGTTCTTTCGCCTATGCGTTTTTAGCTTGTGTGAGTTGACATTGAAACAGGATTCAGGAAATGCTCCATTAAATTGAATTACAGTGGAAATTACTTCCGTCGCCGCAAATCCCTTCGAAACTCTCGAGCCGACGATCGGATAGTTCAGTATTTCCCTGTTGGAGACTTGGTTTGTGACTCCCGCAGCTCGACAGGAAACTTGGTCCATGATTGGGGAGATGGAGCGAGTTGAGCAAAAGCGTATGAAATGATAATAAACTTCGGGAAGCTCCGGAAATCCGCGCGGAAGGCGGAATAGTTTCCGGTCGGCGACTCGATCGGCGTTTTGTGCCCGTTCCGCGAGTAACGATCGGAAGGGAGACGCGCCAGACGCGAGGACAAGCATCCCCCCCATGTAAATTTGGATTCAGGTCGTGTTCCCAGGCCGCAGCAAGTCCGGTCGTTATCCCTCCACATCGCCTTCCTTCTTTGAATCAACCGTGGTTCTTTTCCTTTTCTTCCGTATATTAATATATTCCTTGTTTTTTTCTATTCTCTCCCGAGTCGTCGTCGTTGTCTAGGGTGGGTTCCATGCATGCCTGCCGAACTGCTCCTTCCGCGTGGGGCTACTTCGAAGACTGACTGTCGGTCCGGAAGTCTCGTTTGCATAAAGGGAGACAGTATCACCTGCAGTGGTGCCCCGCGATTATATACTGTATCGGAATATTTTTCGAGATCCCGCAACCGTTTTATTCTGACGTCATTACACCGTATTTACGAGCGTATGGGCGGCTTTTTCAATTCTGAAAAATTCGGGTTCGGTCCACTGCCACGGGCGTATGCCATACCAAATCGACCAGGGATCAAATTGATTTCACGAAAACTACAACCGAAGTTTTTGTCATTGGCTGTCATGAGGACGTGACGCGGATCGCAGCACTTCTGGAGGCTAGAAGTCCGAGTATATATTTTATTGCTGTATTTCTACGGGTTTTTATTTTCAAACGAAAACTACAACCGAAGTTTTTGTCATTGGCTGTCATGAGGACGTGACGCGGATCGCAGCACTTCTGGAGGCTAGAAGTCCGAGTATATATTTTATTGCTGTATTTCTACGGGTTTTTATTTTCAAAAAAATGAAAGGGTTCGTCTGCGAATCAGACTCATTTTTCAAAAAAAAAATGTTATTCAAAAACTTGCGGCCTATAGCTTTCTGAAATAAAAATCTAATCGAGACACGGCCTTCTGTACGGAAATATGCCGGGTTTGAACGCGGAAGCAGTTGGCGACAGTTCTCCGTTATAACTTTTCTCTTTAAAAAAGGACTGACCTATTTTGGATAAATTTTCCAAAAGGTGTCTTGCTCTAAGAGAGCACCAAAGGCTTTCCTCTAGATTCTAAGAAAATCCTGGAATGCACAGTTGAATTTTAACGGTTTTTTGAGCTTATTACGAGTCAGAGCGTCAAGCTTTTTCTCCGATTCGGAGTTGAATCATGGTGTTGAGGCAAGACCGGAGACCATTGCAAAGTTGACGGCCATTCCATTGGCTTTGTGCCTTTACTGGCCATTTCATTCATGCGCGATCTTCACAGCTTGCAAAGCCATATTCACCGATGTCATTTAGTACAGATGCTTTTTCATGCATTTTTAGCAAAGAGATTCCGATTTTGCAGAAGAATCGTACGACCAAATGCCTGCTGCGTACGCGGATTGACGCAATACATAGCCCCTGATGAAATTCAGCGTGTGTGCGAGTCATATAAATGTACAGTACAGTATTGTTCATTATTCTGGAATAAATTTACTGTACCTGTATTCAAGATTTTATGGTGGCGGAATCTTTAACTATGACGATTTTTTTTCGAACCGGTAATCCGCATGCTGTACATTCTAACTAAATTTATGTTTCTGTTTGAATTTGGTTTATGTATAAGCTATACTATCACGTATCCAACAATCATTTAAATACTTGATGACGGAAGTCTTCGTTCCTCTTAGTATCACTGCTGGGAGTTCACATGTACTATATCGTATGCTTATGTTTACGTGATTTCCTCTTTCCTTCCAGATTTTCTCCTAATCCAATAGAAAGAGAATTGCTGATACAGTATATTATCACAAGCTTATTAGGAAATAAATATTTCTTGAGCATATTCTGTACATCAATTAACATTTCCTGCTGCGAATGAATTAAATTACCGGATGACGCTCCGACTAGTCGCAGTACAGTACAGCATACAGTACAAAATTTCCCGTTTTTCTGTCCATTGCCAGTGGACATTCCAGGCATTCTCAGACGTTGAATTTCGTTATTGTTTATGAGTATTCCTGGTCTGGTTTTGTTTTTGTTTGTATTTGATCCAAAGATGGAATGAAGGAGGGAAAAGAGAACATGCTCCTGTCTCAGTGAGCTTCCCACTCCTTGCTTATGTTGACATGATTCTGATCAGGTTCTTCCATTGACCTCCGCCGACGAGAACGTTGTCCTCCGCACGTTTGTTTCATAACTGGTTTATCGAATACATTGGGGGCCTTTGACGATAAAGTTGCTGAGTTGATGTTTGGATGAAACTTAAACCGAATTTAAGTGGATCTTGACCCGCGCGACAAGCTTATTTTTCACGAAATTTACGCCACTTTATGCTTGCTCTTTCTTGCAGATTGAATTTTCCGAGGCTGAATATTGATGAATGATTTTAATCCTAACTGAATCTTTGAGAAAAAATTTCTTTCGATAGTCCAAGTTAATATTGTGCTGTACTTCTAATTTTGTGATCACAAAGAAAAAAGGGGAAACATAAAATGTCGTAAAATCACTAAAAAAATGCCAAAAGAATCAGGAGACCGCAAAGAAGACCTACTGTGCGTCCCAATCGTTGTGGCTCATGAAATTTTCCAGCTATCAAATTATTGAAAAGAGATTCAACTTGAAGCTCTTTCAAATGGTGTCCATTTTTGAAAATCAAGTTTTAAGAAATCATCTGTATAATACCATGAATGCATGAAAAATTACTAGAAAAAAAAATTGGTGTGTGATTTTTTTTACGATGATTAACGGTGTTCCAACAAAGGTTCTCCCACCCCCATGTACCTTCAAATAATCCGCAAGCGGTTATGTTGTATTCTTTTTGTCTTCTTTTCGCGCTTTCTAAATAAAATGCAAGACGTACAATATTAATAGACGTCGGGAGTTGTGTTCTGTCTTCTGTCGGAAGTGTCCGCTTAAAAGCCGCCATCCACCCATCATGAGAGCCAATTAATGTGTCGCTGTTTGAGGAAACGAAAGCGTGAACCCTTTTTCGATCAGTTCGTGACCCCACTTTCGATAATGAAGTCATTTAGAAGTCCTGATTGCCGAGCCATTTCGCCGCGTTTCGTAATTCCGGGGGAATGTGAAAGTACTGAGTCGATGACAAAATTTTTTTTCCTCAATTGCTTTCCTGTATAACGCTTCTTGACTCGTTCTCGAAAGTCATGCTTTTCTTTTGTCGCGTCCTGATGCAGCATTAAAAAAATATCAAGTTGGATTAGAAATGAGGATCAATGGGTTTCAGTGGCAGGTTTCCTGTGGTTGAACTAGCTCAATTGCGGAATAGACGAAATTGGTAGAATTTCGGGCTAACCCCCATAGAGGTACTACATTTTTGGAATTTTTGTCGTGTGGCAGCATTATCAGAAAAGCTGGTTTCTCCCGACTGCGTCGCGTGGGAAAGATTTTTCGGAAGCACGGGAAACCGGTTGCTGCAAATACCTTGAAATTGAATACCTTCTCTGCTTGTTATCTCGCGGTCAAAGGTAAATTCATGATCAAATACGAATCCGCTTATCTTGAACCTTTAACGATGGTACACAATGAAAACTTGTAAATCAAGCGCAACGAGAGGGAATTGATTTGAAGAATCTTGACTTTTGATTTTAGCGAACCGGTCGTCGTTTAGATTGGATGTCGCGACGTTTTGAACGACTCGAGAATCTAAATGGCATCAGGTTCATCAGACGGTTTCCTTTGCGTTCTAGAAATGGAATGTATTGGCAAAGTGTGCCACGATATTGACTCGAATTTTTTTCATCAGTCGAAAACCGAATTTGGGCACGATACGCTAATATTTTGATGAGCCCTGACCAAAACTGGAGCGATCTTAACGAGGCATGTTTTTCTTGAACAAAAAGTGTGGTGTTCATAAAGTTAAAGAAATATACGCATAGGTTGATGGATTTTCATTCTTGCATTGTATGTTCGCGGGAGCCAATGACCGGACGATCCTTCGCATGGAAATTAAATTATACCCAAGGATTCCCAGGGTGTGATGAACCCCATTTCAATCGAGATGAAAGAAAAAGGAGAGTCGGGTAGTCGCTTTTATATCGGGTCATCGTATGCACGGTCATCGGTCATCTTCATGCCTCCTTAAGTGGGATGAAAAATGTAGAATTTCGAATTTTTTCCGTCACTTACGAAGCATGGTAATTTTAATGGGGAGTGAGACAAAAAATAAACTGAAAAAATTTAGGGTTCAAATCACTATGCCTCCTAAACTCGTAAAGTTTCTTCGTTGAGAGAAATCAAACCCAAATTCAAGTCCGGAAAATTTTTTCGGGTGCAAATTCTTCTCATGGATAATCTTCAGATGGTTTTGATCGCAATAATAGTGCAAACAGGGTAATCAAATTAAGCGTCATTCGAAAAATAACTGAACTAAATTTTCATTGTTTTACTCCTGTACAGTTTTTTTTTGGCGCAAGAAAATTGGGAATTCAACCTGTTCTCGATCTCTCGTACTGTTGGAGCATTTATTTTTTGAAACTTATCTACTGAAAACTCCAGGACTTTAATAAATTATTTCCAATTGCGGAGAATTTTCCCGGCGAAGATCTCGCAGAGAATTAGTGTACAGTATTTAAATGTCTCTGGAAAAGTCCCACTATCAAAAGAGAACCTCGGCGCACAAATATTTTACTGCGTTTCAGCTACTCGGGAAAGTACGTCCTAATTTGCAGCTTTGTTTCAATTGCAAACGAACTGACATATCCATAGTTCTGTATTTAATTCCTTCCTTCGTGCTTTTGTGACTGCTGATGATTTGTTCTGAAAAACTGAGAAGTGAAGTCTTCCTGAACCCTGTACGATTTCGTCATCTTTCAATTCAGAACTTGACTGCATTTTTTTTATCCCAATATTTTAAATTTGTTTGTCGTGGGAATCTTCGGAAAAATGTATACACCAGAATGCGTGTCGATGATCCGTCGATACGTATCGTCGAGAAACGAATCGCGGCTTTTCGGATCAAAGCGTCGCATAAGTTTTTTGTTTTGTTTTGTTTCATCCGTGTACCGCTATTCCAGATTTATCGTGAAATGCCGGACTAAGTGTTTTTTTTTCTTTTTCGGGAGTCTTTTGATCCGGCGATGGAAAAGCAATTTGCTTGGGGACGGAATAAATTCCTCAATCCCTGGCCCGGGGGGAAGCATTGAAACACCCGTCAGAAGCATTTCGGTGTTTGGGTAGTCACGAGTGGGCGTCTTGCGAGCGACAGGCCCAAGTACCGAGGGTTTCCACGTGGAAAGAGGTTAACGCTGCTTGGTCCTTTCTGCCGTAAGCGGCCGCATTCTGGCCGGAAATAAAAATCACCGAAAAAATTTCGGGAGTATGCGCAGTTATGCGTGTCCAGATATTATGTCTTTTTTATATTTACGGGGTTCCTTGAAAGGCCTGCGTGTTACAGACAGAGTCTCTGCGGATGCGGGCGACACCAAGTTGTCATTTTTTCACGATTTGTATTGATCAAAGATAGCTCATTCCATTTCGAAAAATACAAATAAGATACTGGATGTTGCGGACTGTAATTATGTTGATTTTAAATTTATTTTCTGCCTTCTTGGAAGTTCTATAAATCTTGGGTGACTCCTTCATGCGGAAGTATATGAAAAATATATATTGAAACAATTATGCAAACTGATCAAGTGATGTGAACTCAGATAAGCTTGAGTTTTCCATTGATCCTTTGCTTATTTGAAACAGTCTCACGAGTTCTGGAACTCTTGGACGGATGATTTATGCGTATGAAATCTGGTAGTCAAGATAACCCTTTGTTTTTGTCAATTGAAGAAGCATTTACAGTAATTGAAAACCGATAAAAATGATGAAAAGTAATTTAATTAATACTGTACCACTATAGGTTTTATGCACCCAACGCTGGTTTAGTGGGGAGCATAATCCAAATTTGTTTGATCATCATCTCTCATTTTGAAAGGAGTTTTTGTGGAAACTTCACTTTAGCTGCTCGAGGGATTCTCAGCGGTCATTTATGTTGTTTTTGTCTGACCAAGTAAATCGCAATAACTTACTCGGCACGCAAAGCAAATTTGAAAATCCATACGTTTTCTTTGAAGTCTGACGAATACAGTATTGATTTTTAAACCAATACGAACGTATTCGAAAATGAATTGCTATGTTTGATTGAACTGCGATGATGACTCCGTGGCCTTTGAGGAACCCTTCCCGTATCGCCTTCCGTTTTTTTCGACGCATTTTGCGACCCGGGTCTCGTAACGCTCATGCTTTAACGTGCCCATTTGTAGGAGACTTCGCGTTGTTGTCGAGGGTCAACGAACAGTCGTGACGCTGCGCAGTCAAGGTTGCTAAACCCCGAAGCGTTAAAAGAGGATTTATGCTGTAAAATCTGGCTTTGATGAAGCCATTTGGGTAACTTATTATTTTTGTGATCATTACCCCGCTGAGGTACTTCGGGATTCCTGAGTTGCGTACCTTCGAAGCCGAGACTTTTTGTGTGTCGTTCGGTCCTGGCATGCCGGAATCGTTGACGAGTCTGAGATGCCTTAGGAAAAATAAAGGTTGATGCACGCGCTACTGGACCCACAAAATCATTAATATTTCCGAAGTCATAAAGATGCAAATGTAAATTTTTCCATCCGACGGAGATGGGACACAATGTTTGAGAGAAAAAATTCTGGCGTCATCCAACGTCGGTTGAATGAGAGGCATCCTCAGGTAATGAAAATCTTCAGTCAAATTGATAGGTGAAATAAATAATTGTGGAATGATTATTTTCTCCATACTGTATTGTCTTGCTGATTGGTATTGATCAAATCAAGCTGGGGTTTGCTCCGAATAGACGGGGACATATCCGGAAGACAAACAGTTTTTGCGAGAAATTTTCCTTCTTCGACACGATTTATTTTAACGCATATTTCTTGTTTATCTTATTTTGATAGTACTTCTAATGTCATTATTTTAGCTGATACAATGTACTTGGTATCAGCTAAAATAGTAGTGCGTGGATCACGCTGTATATCGCCGTCATTCGTCAGATAAAGATTGAAAGGACTACACGGGAATTTTCTTTGTATCCATCAGGATTTATCATTCCGCTATAGACAGGATATTCCTTAGTACCTTTTGTTGTTAGCACGAAGTACTGCGGGCGTCTAGATTTGCGGCGGATGCCGTCGACCCCGTGTGATCGACAAATGGTCGGTAGTATCGATCAGTACTGTTCGTGACGACGTGCGTGAGCCGTGGTATTGTTCCGCTTCGGGTTTTGGCAGTCTGGGTTTTGGGTTTCCGCGTGGGATGGTGTCGAATTTTGCGGCACGCACGCCTGATGGATCGTCGCGGTGCCGCCACAAAACGGCTACGTTAGAATCAACGCCTCGACGAGCACGTTTCGTGGATGACTAGTTGAAAATGGGCTGAATTTCCCTGAATATTCGTCTCTGAATAAACCTGGAGCAAGAAGCAGTTTAAAATTAAATTCAGTAAATGCTCGCGACAGCGTCTAAGTAATGGTTTAGTTTCAAATCCACTTGAAGGGATTCCCTGAGAATTAGACTGTCATCATGCAATATAGCTTTGATTTTCCGGACTGATGACCTGGTGCTCCACTGGAAGGATTTAAGACGAATGCTCTTGTAACAAAGGAAAATAAAATAATAAACTTTGGTTTGCGTGCTGTGGTGCCAAGTTTCATAGTTACCCAACGCTCTTCTAAGCTGAACGTGTCCAAAAATAAAAGTGTGATTTTCCAAATTTTCATGTACATTTTACAGGAAAAATGCCTCATAATTGTATTAATCGTTTACTCCTACGAACATCGTCAGGCCTCTTCGAAATATGAATCCCGTCGAATATACCTCGACATTTGATCTTATATTTTTTAAATGATTTTTTGAACTCATAAGTATAGTTGAACATTTCATTCAACTTTTGGATATCCGCAATTTTAATCTGTCACAAGAATTATCGCGTTTGTAAATGATCACACGAACGAGTTCTGTGCCGTACTGTATCTCGAATTATCTCCTGAATCGTATCTGTCGCTAAACTGGCTGAACTCATTTATTCGATGTTTACCATATTTTGATTATGACGGGTTACAATTTTCTTCGTAATTCTTCAGCAATTTGAGTATTCTATTGATCAAAAAAATAATGGAATTTAGTTTTATGCTCGTTCTTGCAATCAACTCCATCGAGAGCATGACGCGGCTTCAGCTCCGTGTGAGCGTGGATTGGGTGCAACTGAAATAAATCATCTAGAAAAAGACCATGAAACAGTTGTCTTACTTAGAACGCACCTTTGTGTTCAAACGTTCAAGAGAACAGACCTTGAGTTAGAGTCCTGAATTATTATTCAAGATTGGAAAACGAATAATTGTTAATATTATTCCCATGGCGAAGGTTGCTATGGACGAGGAGATGAATTGTCGAACGGAAAAAAATAATCTGGTCGTGAGGATCTTTTGAAACAGGGTGTAGCTAAAGTGGGGAGCAGTTCACTTCTTTCTTTTGTCCCGTTTTACGTTTTTTTGGGTCATCCTGTAACAAATCGTCTCGGGATCGGTGCGTGGGGGCGCACAATTGTGCTGGGTAATGAACTCGTACCTGGAGGTTCCTTCGGCGATCGGGGCCCATTATTCACGCTTTTGTCTCACTGTCGGCCACGGGTATGAATCGGAACGGGTGTGAGGTTAATCGAGTGAACCCAGATTTGTTACCCGAACCCCCGAGCGTCATCAAGTACCGAACCCGAAAAGGGTTTTTCTGTGTGTGGCAGAAAGAAAGATGACCCGCTATCGATCACCGCTTCGCTGCGGGACGAGATCTAAACATTGTGAAACTTCTTTGTGAGCCATCGTCGTTCAAATTCACGTCTGCAAAAAATGAATGTATTGTTTCCTAATGACGAAACCGTGTCAAAAATTGTTTTCCCGAAGCATTTCTTTTGTAATTTTGCGACTTCCTGAGTGGGAAGAGTTGTCGACCGTCGAAGCAAACCGGTGACATGGTTCGTTGAAAAATTTATTGAGAAAGGCGGGAGTTGGTATTAATATGTTCGTCAAGTAGGTTTGTGTGCCTCGGGTCAATTACGACGGTTTGGAAATCTTTTTGTGAACCCCAGTACAGTACTGTACAGTACTTTTCAACGTCCGCGAGTCGGCAGTCTTTGTTGTCTTACTCTGTTCATGAATGAAAGAAAGCAATTGAAGCTGGGTTCTTGTCTCCCACTACCATCCAACGTACCCTTGAAGAAGAAGAAGGAACTTGTCTCGAGGACTCGGGACACGCCCGAAGTCGTCCTTCTGCAACCCAAGGTGTCTTTATGGCTGAACATATCCCGTGATTCAGCTAGGTTTTTCAAAAGCAGTATTTCCAATATAAATGTGAGACCACAGATGTGCATCAATGTTTCCAATCCAAAACGGAAATTGTGGGAAAGCATTTTACAACTTTAAATCACTGGCTAGTTACTTAAAGATTGGTCTAATTGCCGTAATCTTGCATGCAAAGATAATACAGTATCATTTGCGTGCAAGGATAATACAGTATCATTTGCGTCAAATTTTCGTTTTTCCCTTCAATTTCAAACTTTGAGAAACAACGGATTTTCCGAGTTTTCAGGGCTTTTGACTGATTCCTGGCAAATACTTCAAAAAATAAAATGAAATGCAATACTGTAATAAGAAACAGAACTCGAAATACTTAATAGATTATCTTGTCTGAAGAAGAAAATATAGGTTTAATAAGAAGACCTAAAAAGGCGAGGTTTTCCTTATCCATAACTTGATGCAAAGGTTTCCCGAATAAACCCATAAGATGAAGAAAAAAATAAATAGAAGTCCCAGGAATGATTTTCATGGGTCAAAAATGCTAGAAACTGCAACTCCAGTCTCCTGTTCCGAGGTCACTGAGACATTCCAGAATTTTATTGAGAATTTTGTGAACCGCAGTGCCGTGTTCATAACCCCCGAGCAAAGATCGAAGTTTGATTTGCTTTTCGTAATGTGTTCCTCAATGCCATTTTGCTGCGGGGGAAAAGAGCTTCTGGATTTCCAAAATTCGTGGAATTTATGCTTCAAAGTCGCCTTTTCCCGGAAATTGCAGACAAACCTATGCAACCTGATGCGAATTGGCAATGTAGTGCTCTTTCACTGGAAACCACTGAAACTTTACCACCCCCCCCCCCCCCCACGATATTTTACAGGACAAGAATATCCTGAAACGGGGACATTTGTGGCTCAAGGGCACTGGTGTCAAGCCATTAAGTTGAAGATTTTTCTCATGAAACCCGTAGGGGCTCTGTCAAGAGTTCGTTTTCATGAGCAAACATTTTCCTCTAGTCATTTCTGGGAACCGCTGAAACGCCGCTTGCCGTTCGTTTTCGATAAAACTTCACGTCGACTTATGAGAATGAATCTTTACGACATGTCATCTTAGTTTATGCTATGTTACTGAAATCTGTTTTCTGTGTACAGAGGAAAAAAAGGGGAGTTTGTGGAGATGATTTTGAAATGACCCTCGTATGACGGAGAACATGTGCCGCACCTCTGCGTGTAGAACTTTACGGTTGTGAGGGAATTATTTCCTCTTAGCAGGGGGGCAAACAGGAAGCAAATTATTCCTTGCTGCCAGATGAAGTTGTATCTTGCTCAGTTTGTGCTTTTCCCGGTCGAACGATTTTTAACTGACATATGGAACGGTTCCTTCAAAATCCGCCTCAAGCTTGATCTTCACGGGAATCGACAAACTTGGATGCAATTTATCAATCGTCTTGGAACTGTGACCCGATTCCGGAAGATAATGTTCATTCATCTCCCCAAGAAGGCATTTCCGGGCCCGATTGATGAAAGAATTCCGAAAATGAAGGTATTATAGTCACGGAATCCCCGTCGGTAAAGATGTGGGGATAAAATGCGGAATCCAATTGTTCGGGGGAAATGATTGCTAGAGGCATGAATCAAAGCGTCAAGCAGGTTTTAATTGATCGTATTGCTTCGTAAATGAGCAAGAATCTGATGAAATGAGTGAGGCTGTTGTGAATGTAGGCAAAACCTCACATCCGTTTTTTGACGACGAAAAAATAAATGAAAAAACGATGTCGGACTTGATTTTGTTGAAGATCCGACGACTTCCGCTCTCGACGGTTTTTCGAAGCAGAAACGAACGTGTTTAATATCTTGTGCCCGTGAACAATAATTTTTTATAGATCGCTTTTTAGATTTATGTGTAGATGATAATGCAGTTCAACTTGAATTCTTTATTTTGATTGTCCACGCGAATTTTCCTTGAAACATTTATGAAAAGAAAATCGAGGAAAGTCGTTTGCGTATCGAACCTTGTCGAATTTTTTTTTTTTTTCTTGCGATTTTGGGTCACAACTCACAAGTAATCCGATGCTAAAAAATTTAGTTGTACTTCTGTAATATGATTTACAATTTCCAGATGGATGCAACGCCGACAGCAATATCTTTGCCCTAGTTCTCGCTGCGGTAGACTTGAAAAAAAAAAGCTTAGTTCAACAACGGGCTGTTGATTTGTAGATGATGTCCAGTCTTCCGATTTTTAATCACGTGCTTGATTTATGTCTCATCTGTCCCAGTCCCATCGTGCATCTTGGGATTCAAGTAACCTGGCCTCAAAATCTCCTCCATGGGATACCAAGCATGCAATGCAGGCCTGAAAGGGTGCATTGTTGACATTCCTCTCCTTTGACGAGGCCTCAAAGCAGAATCTCTTGACACTTCTAAGGGGTGGTTTTCACGTTGAGAAGGAAGAAAATAAATCTTAGTTTTCTTCCACATTGGGACTGAAAATTTGCGTCCTTCAAACACGAATTGTTCGAGAATTAAAGCGCGCCTAACTCATAAGAAGGTTGGTTCACGCAATGGACAGTGTTTTGTCTTCCTTTTTTCATATTGGATGGCCGAAGGTGAGAGTAATTTTTTAATCTTTAGAAACTGGGCTGACATGTGCCACAATAGCATGTTTTATGAACTTGCACATAGTCTATTCTGAAATTAATTTTACACCTTCGGAGAATCTTTTTTCGCTGTCAAATCTGAAATTCATGTAGGGTATATGTTCTGATCTTCAAAATTTTCGTCTTGCTGCTGCTTGGTGTGAAACTTGTCCTAAAATGTCAATGCTGGGTTAGAATTTGCCGATTCCGTAGTTGACAAAAATCCAGTCAACGAAAAAAAGATATACATATAAAAAACCCACATGCGTACGAATAAGTTAATTTTCATCGTACTTTCTGAGAAACTTGATTGCACAAGAATTTAATGCCGCGAAAGGAAAAAAAAAAAACGCACGAAGCATCCCTCGTCATACCTCCGACCGGCCGAGAATAAAACGGCACGAACAATGCAGACGATATGAAGTACTGTTCAGCAGATACGTTAAAATCAAGGCCATTTATTTTTCGCTCTCTGATATTTTAAACGGCGTTTTTGTGCATCGTGCCGACTCTTGAACAGAGTTCGACGGCGAATGAAACTTGCTACACCGTCCCGTTCAGAATCCCCGCTGTGACCCAAGCAGCCGGCGAGGTGGGGCATTTTATTTTCGCCTCTTCATCGCTCACCTCGATTCTGGACGGTGTCTATTGTGGGTTTCATGTCGGGTCGGAGCCGGATCCCGGGCCAGCCGCGTTCCCGAGACACGAGTGCCCCGTGACCGCGGCGCGCAACGTCGGCGCTGCGGACGCGCCCCTGTCGAGATTCCTGAGCCTTGCGAACAATCCCCTCGAATCTATTGCATCTTTCCTTCCCTCAACAATCGCCACGAGAGAGGCATTCAACGAGTTCTTGATCGACAGCCGAATTTCCTTCCTGGAAATCAAAACGACACTTTAGTATCATTTTCACGCAAAATAATGAGAATACGTCTCTTCTGCGATGAATCAGAGATATGATCATAAGTGAGAAGACCAAAAGTATCTATCTCATCTTTGCTTCCCTCATCAATCGTCACCAGAGGGGCATTCGACAAGTTCTTGCGGGACAGCCGAATTTCCTTGCATCCCGTGGAAATCTAAATTGGCATTTTAGCATCATTTTTACGTGAAGTAATGAGCATATAGGTCTTCTGCGAGGGATCAGAGCGATAAAAAGTGAGAAGACCATAAATATCTACTGTATCTCATTTTTCCTCCCTCACCGATCAGCCGGAGGGGGACAACATTCGAAAAGCTCTCAAGTAACTGCCGAACTTTCGTGCTTCCCCTGGAAATACTTTTTGGCAGCTATTTTTGCTACGGAAGTGGAGATGCATTTTCTCAGAACCACAATTCTGTAAATTTGTTGGGGCTTCATTTTGGAAAAATAACTACGTAAAGAATTTTAAAGTACTGTATCTGGAAATAGTGCGAAGGCTCATTCAGTTATTTTAGGTGTTCTTTTTCTCAGAAGCAGTGGCCCGATCTTTTTTTAAAAATTAATTCTGCATGAAGCGCTTCTGGTAATTCTTTTTCATCGTGCATTATCGTTATCGCTGACCTGAATGACCCTGAACATTTAATTTTAAATTTCCTGATTATTACTAGAAAATTGCATAGCATATGGTAACTTCTGGGATGTTAATCGAGGGGAAAATGCGTAAGTTTTGAATTTCCCCTGCAAGTGTTGGTCGTTGGTCGACATGGTGGCGTTATCAATTCAGAGCACACGTGGAAATCGGTGCGATTCTCGGGGAAAGTATTTCTGTGGCGAAGGAATGTGATTTGTTCCTAATGAACCTGATGCGTTTTGCATTCCACCGTCTCGTTATTGTGTCGCTGCTACTAATAGGTCTTCCAGCTGCTTTGCATTTTTTTCATTCCACCTTATTTTAAATCAAGACGGTATTCTGGGATCATTTGAAACCGAACTACAGTACCGTGTTTCTCCGAAAATATATGAAACGGATACAATGAAACGTATTCATTTCCGGTGATGTTTTCGGACATCACACATTAAATCTTCATCCAAAAAATTACCTCTGATCACGTAACCTCCTTAAAATTTAGTTTTCAAAATAGATTCCCTTCCATGAATTCGCGTGCAAATAAATCCGAGCTTCGACTACCCTATAACCAGCTTGAAATCCTTTCCGATTTTTGAGAAATCCTCAAAACGAGGTTTCCTACCCTTAAAACACGGAACCCAAATAAACATCTTCGTTAGTATATTTGCTCTTTATTTATGCAGTACATGAGTTGACACGCTATAAATACAGAAAGTCTTCTGGAGAAGTATATGAGCATACGATCTTTTTTTTCCTGGAGACACTGTAAGGGAAGTTGTTTCCCGGGAAATAAAAATACTGAACCAGAAAGAAAATTTTTTTTTGCCCATTCCTCCGATAAAAGTGTTCATGGTACAGTTGCTATAAAATTAAGCTAAGCGGATGTGATCAAATACTGTAGTGTCCTTTATCGTTTCAACGTTCATTGAACAAGTCCAATTTTGGATTGGATCAGTTCATTTATTTTTCCGCGTCATTGTATCCGTTTCATTCGTTTGCCGATTGACACACTTCTGCCGTGTCTTGTGTCAAATGAAAATCGACTCGTGTCATTAACCCCCGTGTCCGACATTTTTTTCAGGACTTTCGAGTTTTTATTTGAGTTTTTTATTGGATGATTCAAGTTAGGACCGGAGGTCGGACGTAAAAGAGGAATTAATTTTCGTGACGTAAACCTGATGGTTCCATGGTTGACCTGGTGAACGAGCGAGAATTTGCGCGGAGCTTGGAAAAGGTTTTGTGGGCCTGAAAAAAATCAAAGCGATGGATTGTGATTTGTGTAGTTTTCATTTCCATTCGTTATGCGTGTTCTTTCGACGGCGGAACAATCGTGGTGCGTTATTCTGGGTCTTCGCTGCTGCGCTTAACCTTCGAATTTTCTTGCAAAAACGTGATTCATGCAGACACATAACTGGTCACTTCCGCCTGTTTCTCAGTGCTTTTGAATTCCGGAAAAATTCTGAATTTCAAAAAAATTTGCTTGCGTTTTTTTTATGGGCATGCAGTGCTTGTTTGTGAGTAGCAGTACAGTACTGTACAGTACATTATATTATTTGTATTTTTGCGTATCTCAACCCCTTCGATTCGTTTAACTTTCCCTCATACCTTTTCAAAAGAACCGCAACTGCTCCAGTATCTTGTTGAGATATTCTTTGATCACGCTTTCACTGCTCTCGTAAAGATAATTTAATGATCTTTCAATCAGAGACGAATGGGATATATACAGAAAGGCATCACGTGGTTGAATAAAAAGTTATTGTTCGGACGTAGCGGAATTGAGCATCAGTTATATTCGTGGGTTTTGCTTGATATTCAGAAAGCTGTACGAGAACATGTTCATGCCCTGAAAGCGGTACGATTCAGAAAATAAATAAATTAAATCGAAAAATTCCGCACACTGTTATTTTTCGATCACGTGATTTCACTCGCGATTATTTTCGAGATCCTTTTTGTAAAACCTTTGTTTCTGAGTTACCTCAGCCTTCTTGACAAGAAGTAAGGAAGCAGCCGATGCGCATTTGGGATGTCCAGAGGGCGTGCTACTCGCAGTCCCGACAGGATGAATGATCTCCACCTGGTATCATTAATCGAGGGTCAACACGGGCTGGTGATGGGGGGTGTAACGACCAAACGAAACCCGAGAGTTGGTTCACTGCGAAATGACGCACTTCCTCATACAACGCCGTCAGTAGACCGGCTGTGATCCGTAGCCCAGCTATGTCCAGAAAATGTTTTTGCTTTTTTTTTTTTAGATCTGCTTTTTTTTGCCACATTAAATTATAAAGCACGTGCAGCAGCATGGCTACCTTAGGCTTTTTCGGAATGGAAAAAATCCTTACGGGTTGGATCGTAAACTTTCCACCGTCTTGTAGCAAGTGACATAAAATAAACGACGAGCTTCTGTCGTACACGATTTCCAGTGTTCTGAGCTTGACACATTTTCACTTGTATTCTCAAGAATAGCATTGGAATCCGTAATGATACTTTCCAGTCCCGAGAAATGTAAAAAAAGAGGTCTCGGAATAATTATGAGAAACATCGCACTGCACGAAGCGAGGAGGTTAGATTTTTAAAATTTCGTTTGAATTTGCCCCAGGAGTGGGTCACTTTTTCCACTTTGATCTTGCCACTAATGCTGTTTATGGTTTTTCTGCAATTAGGTTTCTTTATCCCGAGTTTGCAACATTTCATAGCTATCTTCACGCTTCACGAGAAGCATTGTTTTATACGTGGATTAATTTTCGCTCTGGCCGGATGTTGTGGTTTCTTTATACAGTACCTTTTTCCTTCCACAGTGATGCGTTCGTGACTTCGTCCGAATTTTCCTTTTCTCAATGACGAATTGTTTATGATATGAGGTTCCTTGCAATAATTACAATTAGTGTTTAATTCCATGCCAGAAACGTGACTTGCGTCAGAAGTTGGGATGTTTGATGTCTTTGTGGTGTTCGAAAATATCGGACTGTTCGTTATCTCTGATTTCTCTCGAATCTTGGTCGGATGTTTTTTTGTTTCCGAAGATTTTCGAAGACAAGAGCTTCTCGACCTTTTTTTCTAATTCGAGGGGCCATCTTGTGATATTAAA
The DNA here is from genome assembly GCA_905338405.1 of Notodromas monacha. Lineage (NCBI taxonomy): Eukaryota > Metazoa > Arthropoda > Ostracoda > Podocopida > Cyprididae > Notodromas > Notodromas monacha. The sequence goes on from CAJPEX010000715.1 coordinate 44,483, forward strand.
TTGTATGCTCTGTTAAAATTTGACATCCATGTTGGAGTTTCCAACATTCAGACAATGATGTACGAGAGGCGGATTGTGAAAAAAATGGAAAGGCCGAGAAGTTGTGAAAATATGCTTCGAAGTGCAACGGATGCCCAGAAAACCCCGTCAAAATGTTCCCACTTCAATTTTAAAAATTAGATGAATTCCCAGGCACCGAAAAAAACGCATATTTTACTGCAAATTATGATTAAAGACGCATTATATGTCATTTTTCTGCAAAAATATAGCATTATTTCCAGTGAAGGCGGCACCCGAGTTTTCCGAGACAGTTTCGGGGTGCCTCTCAGGCGTGGATTTCGTGTCCAATCCTCGTGTTGTCGCTTAGAATTGAATGATTTCAAATTTTATTTAAATTTTCCCGTGTTTATTTTTGTAAAGGAAGTTTGAGAATCCCGATAGTAAGAATATACTGTACCTGGGTGTTGCTCAAGGCCGATGGGATTTGAGCCGCAGAGATTCCGATTGCTTCTGATCCCAACTCCACGATATTGCTAATTGTTTGCGCAGATTTGAAGCACCTGGGCGTGACGCGTTTTCTGAAGCCGGGTTATACGAGAGGCGCGCTTGATTGAACCGCGTCCATTACCGGTCGATCACCTGGCTCACGGGCATTTAATTTGGCCGAGGATGCGCCCTGTGATATCCATACCCTGGCGGCTATGAATGGGCGCTTTGTTCTTGTCCTGTTATGCCCGGGCCACCAAATCCCTGCGAGGAGGAAGTTCATTGGCCCGTGGCGTCTGTGTTTGGGGTGCTGCTCTGTTTGCCGACCACCGAATTCTTCTCGCTGCCTTTCTCCACGTGCTTTTTTTTTCCTTCTAGTTTTCGCGTACTGTTTTCTTTCTCTGATGAAGTGTCCCCAACGATACACTGATCAGACGATCTTATCCAAAATGGCTAATGGTCTGGGAGGTTCAGTTTTTATTCGACGTAATCTCTGGTGGTCGACTTGAAGCTCTGAGGGTTTATTTTCGTTGTTAATTTTTCTTCGTCTAAACCCCGGAAACCCTGAATTGGAATGGGTTTGCATAACATTTTCTCACCTGATCTATGCGACTCAACCTTTTTTTTTTCTGTTTGGGAACTGGCGTTTGTCCATGAAATATTTGCCGTAGAAAAAGTGCGGTACTTCTGTTCCGCAATTCACGCGTTTTTCTACTAAAAATTTGACTGCCCCGAAAGCAGATTCTTCGCTGTGTGAAATGACGTTCATTTTTAAGTCAGTTTTGATTGACAGGAAATGCCTTAGGAATATGCTGTGTAACCAGCTCGTAATTAGTGTGGCTTGATCGTTGTTGCGTGAAATATGGAAAAATTCCGAGAAATAAAAATTTACTACTCTCATTCATCTTGAAAATTTTATCACACAATGTCCTGCGTAGTACGCAAGTACTGTACTATCTTTAAACAAAGCAAGGAAAAATCTATGATAGCACTTTCTAAGTTCAAAAATGTAGGGAAATGACAAGGTTGCTAGTCTGTATAGGTCCTTACGAACGTTGATTCATGAACATTTGTTTCTTCATGAGTGTTTTTGTTGTTGTTTACAGTTCTTTCAAATGGTCTTTATTTTCGAAAATATTAATTAAGTTCTGAATGTAAGATCTCTGCTCGACAATCGCGGCAGAATTTTGATAAGATTTTTTTCGCCTGAGCTTGACACGAATTTTTCTTCAACAATGCTGTAATTTATCGTGATTTTCTTGTCGATATTCCCTCGAAAGTTTGGGCTTATAAGATAGTGAGGGGACTTGAAGTTGGATTTAGAACATAGGTCACATAAAGCAGTGGTCCTTTTTTTCATCGATGGTTTTTTTTTTTNCTTACGGGTTGGATCGTAAACTTTCCACCGTCTTGTAGCAAGTGACATAAAATAAACGACGAGCTTCTGTCGTACACGATTTCCAGTGTTCTGAGCTTGACACATTTTCACTTGTATTCTCAAAAATAGCATTGGAATCCGTAATGATACTTTCCAGTCCCGAGAAATGTAAAAAAAGAGGTCTCGGAATAATTATGAGAAACATCGCACTGCACGAATCGAGAAGGTTAGATTTTTAAAATTTCGTTTGAATTTGCCCCAGGAGTGGGTCACTTTTTCCACTTTGATCTTGCCACTAATGCTGTTTATGGTTTTTCTGCAATTAGGTTTCTTTATCCCGAGTTTGCAACATTTCATAGCTATCTTCACGCTTCACTAGAAGCATTGTTTAATACGTGGATTAATTTTCATTCTGGCCGGATGCTGTGGTTTCTTTATACAGTACTTTTTTCCTTTCACAGTGATGCGTTCGTGACTTTGTCCGAATTTTCCTTTTCTCAATGACGAATTGTTTATGATATGAGGTTCCTTGAAATAATTACAATTAGTGTTTAATTCCATGCCAGAAACGTGACTTGCGTCAGAAGTTGGGATGTTTGATGTCTTTGTGGTGTTCGAAAATATTGGACTGTTCGTTATCTCTGATTTCTCTCGAATCTTGGTCGGATGTTTTTTGTTTCCGAAGATTTTCGAAGACAAGAGCTTCTCGACCTTTTTTTCTGATTCGAGGAGCCTCCTTGTGATATTAAATTGTATGCTCATTTAAAATTTGACATCCATGTTGGAGTTTCCAACATTCAGACAATGATGTATGAGAGGCGGATTGTGAAAAAAATGGAAAGGCCGAGTAGTTGTGAAAATATGCTTCAAAGTGCAACGGATGCCCAGAAAACCCCGTCAAAATGTTCCCACTTCAATTTTAAAAATTAGATGAATTCCCAGGCACCGAAAAAAACGCATATTTTACTGCAAATTATGATTAAAGACGCATTATATGTGATTTTTCTGCAAAAATATAGCATTATTTCCAGTGAAGGCGGCACCCGAGTTTTCCGAGACAGTTTCGGGGTGCCTCTCAGGCGTGGATTTCGTGTCCAATCCTCGTGTTGTCGGTTAGAATTGAATGATTTCAAATTTTATTTAAATTTTCCCGTGTTTATTTTTGTAAAGGAAGTTTGAGAATCCCGATAGTAAGAATATACTGTACCTGGGTGCTGCTCAAGGCCGATGGGATTTGAGCCGCAGAGATTCCGATTGCTTCTGATCCCAAGTCCACGATATTGCTAATTGTTTGCGCAGATTTGAAGCACCTGGGCGTGACGCGTTTTCTGAAGCCGGGTTATACGAGAGGCGCGCTTGATTGAACCGCGTCCATTACCGGTCGATCACCTGGCTCACGGGCATTTAATTTGGCCGAGGATGCGCCCTGTGATATCCATACCCTGGCGGCTATGAATGGGCGCTTTGTTCTTGTCCTGTTATGCCCGGGCCACCAAATCCCTGCGAGGAGGAAGTTCATTGGCCCGTGGCGTCTGTGTTTGGGGTGCTGCTCTGTTTGCCGACCACCGAATTCTTCTCGCTGCTTTTCTCCACGTGCTTTTTATTTTTCCTTCTAGTTTTCGCGTACTGTTTTATTTCTCTGATGAAGTGTCCCCAACGATACACTCATCAGACGATCTTATTCAAAATGGCTAGTGGTCTGTGAGGTTCAGTTTTTTCTTCGACGTAATCTCTGGTGGTCAACTTGAAGCTCTGAGGGTTTATTTTCATTTTTAATTTTTCTTGGTCTAAACCCCGGAAACCCTGAATTGGAATGGGTTTGCATCACATTTTCTCACCCGATCTGTGCGACTCAACCTTTTTTTTTCTGCTTGGGAACTGGCGTTTGTCCATGAAATATTCGCCGTAGAAAAAGTGCGGTACTTCTGTTCCGCAATTCACGCGTTTTTCTACTAAAAATTTGACTGCCCCGAAAGCAGATTCTTTGCTGTGTGAAATGACGTTCATTTTTAAGTCAGTTTTGATTGACAGGAAATGCCTTAGGAATATGCTGTGTAACCACCTCGTAATTATTGTGGCTTGATCGTTGTTGCGTGAAATATGGAAAAATTCCGATAAATAAAAAGTTACTACTCTCATTCATCTTGAATTCTATCACACAATGTCCTGTGTAGTACGCAAGTACTGCACTATCTTTAAACAAAGCAAGGAAAAAGCTATGATAGCACTTTCTGAGTTCAAAAATGTAGGGAAATGACAAGGTTGCTAGTCTGTATAGGTCCTTATGAACGTTGATTCATGAACATTTGTTTCTTCATGAGTGTTTTTGTTGTAGTTTACAGTTCTTTCAAATGGTCTTTATTTTCGAAAATATTAATTAAGTTCTGAATGTAAGATCTCTGCTCGACAATCGCGGCAGAATTTTGATAAGATTTTTTTCGCCTGAGCTTGACACGAATTTTTCTTCAACAATGCTGTAATTTATCGTGATTTTCTTGTCGATATTCCCTCGAAAGTTTGGGCTTATAAGATAGTGAGGGGACTTGAAGTTGGATTTAGAACATAGGTCACATAAAGCAGTGGTCCTTTTTTTCATCGATGGTTTTTTTTTTTCGTGTATGCGCGTGACGTTATGTTTGCCCGCCGTTTGTGATGAGATGCGATGCGATGCCTTGACATTCGCCGACGTGGGAAACGTCTAGGGAGCTTTTTCGAAATTCAATGCTGACAGGGATTAAATATAAGAAAAAAAGCAATGCGGAAGCCATGAGTCGTGATAGGAGCATGATCCCGAGTTCGCAATGGACGATTAGTTCGGCGACGTAATGGATGACCTGGGCTTGCGAGGGCTGGTGAAGCACTGCTTAATGTGGGATTCCTCACGGTTGCCCATTTCGTTACGCTTGGGAGTTCAATTTTTTTTATGAAACCCGATGAATTGGCTTCCAGTTTTAGCCAAAAGGGATTTTTGTTGTCAACAAAGAGCACAGGTTGGCCCGGGAAATGTGCACCAAGATCCGAACATAAAAAAAAAATCTTAAGCTAAAGAGCTGAGTCCATTCTCAAATTCTAGTTCAAATAAGTTATTTCATGATGTACGGTATTCAATTTTAAATGCTCATAGTCAAATATTGATTAGAACAGTTTTGCCACCAGGAAGAAAGGCGTTAGTTCCGGAACATACATAGGTGATTTTCAGATGAAATTCAAAGACAATTGCAATCGGTTTTCATTTTCATCTTCATCTTGGGATCTTAAAATGCTGTGAATTTTTCCTATTGTTGAAGAATTTTCTAAGTCTTTGGGCTGACTTTCCCACGAATGTAATTACCAAGTACAGTGTGGATGTTGATGGTTGAATTAAACGTCTCTGTTCATTTTTCAATCGTAGATATATAATTTCATGGAGTAGGTTTTATGCGTAATCGGAAGTGTTTAGTTTTTATTATTATTTTGAATTGAAGGATTCTTGAACATTTTAAAGCTTATGTACCGTATTTATGAATGACTTTTTCATGCAGTAATGCGTGATCGAGATGCAAACTCAATTTTGTTCCCTATCTTTTTTTCATGTCCATGAGTGGATCGTTCGATCAGTGTTGAAGGAAATACTTGCTCCACGCCGTACGAGCGGAAAAAGTAAGATTACCAGGGTCCAACAAGGATATACCAGCTGCTATTTCAATGAGGAAAAGCATTTAAAAAATAAAATGAAGTAGGAGATGCATGAAAGGAGCTTCTTCCGGTTGGCTTTTTTTTTTTTAGCCCCAGGCTAGGTTTAATCGAGCCCCTTTTTTTTTATCTCGCCATTGGGAGAACGAAGGAAGAGCCAGTGCGTAATCAAAAGTAAGAAATAAAGTAATTGGATCTTTTCCGTCGTCTTCTTTATATTCATTTGCTGGGACGCAAGAGTAATCTTGCCTCCTTTTCGGGGCCGCGTTGAGGGCGATGCATAATGAAGTCCCTATCGTTGTCCGAACTATTAGTGAGTTCACAAAGCTTTTTTGTGGCTCACCAGGCCGTTTCTTGGTCAGTCAATCTATAATCGCTTGACCTGACCTTTGCTCAAGAACGTTAAAGCTCAAAATTCAGAAAATGAAAAAAAAATTAGCGGGATCTGGTAAAGACAAATACAGTATCACAAGAAAACGTAGCTTCTTCAGCGATTTTTCCGTCTGCGTATTTGGCGTAGTTCTTCGTTTCGATATTTTTGCATCTACTGAATAATCTTAGAGGTGTGATATTAGCTTCAACTTCGATTATAAAATTTTACAGAAATTTGAATATAGCCTAATGAATGTAGTTACATTTCAAAATTGTTTCTTGTTCGTCTTGGACATACAAGACGATAAAACACGAATCACCACATACCTATCATGTTCTTTTTCAGTTTAGTCTAAATTTTCCTCTGTCTAGTTAAATGCGCTTTTCCAGTTCTAGTTTCGCTGAAATATTGGTAATTTTTTCAGGTCATTCATGTGAAATATTGTCACCTGTTGAAAAAAATGTGTATAATTTAAAAACATCCGAGCAAAGGTTCTGTAGTTCGAAGTTATCTGTATTTTATTGGGCTCACATTTTCTTCGCTGACTTATTAAAGAGCTTAGCCCCCCTTCGCTACCCACTGAAGGGATGTTGATAAATGTTACAAGTATGAACGGAATCCGTGACTGCATTGTTGTGTTTGAATAAATTCGTGCTTGTTTGAATCTTCTATTCCATTTCCTCGAGTTGCTGGATCGTAAATTGCATTTCAAAATACGCATTTCGTATGGTTTCCATTCGAGGCTGATGAAATCGCTGTAGATCAATAGACGCGAACGTGCATTGTGAATGATCTACGCCGACAGAATGGGAGTTCATTATCCTGGGTCTCCTTTTAATTGTCGGTCGGGGAATACGTGTCCTGGGTCGTGATGCGTTCGTGGCCCCACATTTGGCCGAGGAGAGAATCGAAGATGAACCAGTTATCGGCACTCTTCTTCTTTCATTTTATTTATTTAGTTTTTTGTTCATTTTATGTGTTACGGTTTTGTTGCGGAAATGAGTACCGTGTCGATCGAGGAATAACGTGAGCGCGATTCTTAACTTGCTTTGGAACAATGGGTCCTAGAAACCAGGACGGAGTTTGTGTCAGAGCGGTCACGAAGTTCTTCGCGCTCGGTTTAGGGACATTACTTCCAGGGAAGGTACAGCTTTCGGGCGAAACAAGGGGACGATGACAATGGGCTTGATTTCCCACTTCTTGGAGTACATGAAGACTCGCGATAAACTTTACTAGGCTGCCTGTTGTTCGACGGAGAACTCGTAATTCGGTGGGTCGTGTCCTACATTGTATTCGTTGCTCAACTCAAACACGTTTCAGTTAATTCGTACAGCTTGTGCAATGTTCCCTTTGCAAAAATAGGTCGTTTTATCATGGCGTTGAATTTGACTGAAGGATCCTTAATTTATGTGGAGGAACCCCCAGGAACCAACAATTTTGCTGATTATTCGGTAGTTCTGCGTAATTGTTTGGTACTCAAGCCTTCGCTGAAAACGGAAGATATGGTTCAAAATCGTCTACCCCGTGCCGTATTTTAAAATTATGTTATTCATTTTGTACTTGAGTTTCTTTGTCAATTTTTTCTGAAAAGTTTGAATTTGAGCCGCTGTGGGATGCCTTGAAGCAAGCCTCTGCTCATTTGCTGAGGATTTTGTGCAATTTCATGACCTGACCCGAGCAAATTCTTTTGCCAGCAATTGGCTTTTCAGGACAACTTTCTAATTTAGCGTAAAAATAGCAAACTTTGACGAGGTCGTGACATGTTTCGCATTGAAAGCTGGTTTTGAAATTTTAGAGTGAGAGTTTCTTGTTTATCGAAAATTCCTAAACTGGCAGTCAGTTCATGCACGCAAATGTGATAGGTATGGATGCAATTCTAACGTTCCGCCTTCTTTCAATTTCAATCTGATTCTGCAAATTTTGAAGCGATCGATTGTTTTTCAGTCGAAATCGCGGTCTTCGCAATGCCCTGAAAAAGACTCGTAATATTAAATGAGAATGTAAGAATATCAAAAACTCCAAAACATATATGGATATTTTGTGCTTGTCAAAAACATGAACTGGTGAGATTTCCCAGATGTCGGCGCAATTCTCTGTTGTAAATGATGGTTTTATTGAAGCTCCTCGTACACTTGTTACTGTATTGCAAAAAAAAAAAAATATTGTGAAAACCAGTCTCACTTCGCGGGAAATAAAAGTTGGAAGCGTGTATCAAAGGAAATAATATAAACTAGTCCATCACAGGCCAACGCGAAGCAAAGCCGATGGTGTGATTCTATGTAATTAGGATGGTCTGGAGAAAATTTGGAGAGGCTGGTAATGAGGACCTTGACGTGTTCCCATTAGGTCAATGTGTACGAAACGGTCCTGTATGGGAGTCGTGCTTCAAAAATAAGGTACTATATTTTTGGGTGCCCTCGTTCTTTTGGGCTGATCCCGGGAGATGCCCTGGTTGTTGGTCTGGGTTATAATTTCCCCGTGCTCGAGAAGAAGCAATTTTCTAGAGATGATGAGGTGCCTGGTAAAGGGCGTGCCAAATTGGCAATTGGCAAATTTCCGCCTTCGTTTTGTGAGGACGATAATTTCTACCTCACACTCTCTCAATGTTGCGGTTCTTCGCGAGAAAACCGTAAGAAGTAATTCTTGATCGGGTCAAATCGTAATTGCATTTCAGTCTTGCGGATTGGAGTTATTTTTTCCGCTTCAGTTTTTCTCTTTAAAGAAAAGAAACGGTTTCTTCATTCATTCGCCGAAGAATGCGGTTTTGCGACTTGCATTGGAAATCGAGCAGGGAACTAGTATCAATTAGCTGCCTGTGCGAATGAAGTAGGAACAGGATTCTTCAAGTTGGGAACGCATGCGGTTTTTGCGGTTCGGGCTTGATTTGTTTCGAGTCAGCGGAGCAGCTTGAGGTCCATGACGTTGGCATTCCAGTCCAGCATTAGATTTCCGTCCTTGTCGGAATGGAATGGTACTGTACAGACGAGATTGCTGTGATTGTGATCCTTCACGAGCGACAGTGCAGTTGAAGGATTGGAACGAATGTGCGGTTGCTTCCTGGATGCCGTCGTGGACCAACGAGTTCCCCCCGTCGTTCTGTTAGCGAAGGTGTTGTCAGACGACATGAATTATCGTTTCTCACATTTGCATTTTGTAATGGATCTAGCTTGTATCAAGATGGATTCATGATACGGCGAATTTGAATGTGTCGATGGATACACTGCTACTGCTTATTATATGTGTCAATTCCAAAGTTGAATGTCCCCGGGGGCCAGGGATGGTGTTCGAATAAGACATGTGTTCGAAATACGATGCCTACTTGGAAATATAACTCGTCTATTATTACTTTCCCCGGAAATTGGACCTGGGGTCATTTTTGGGGTAGGCATTATTTCAAGATATGAAGAGGAACATTTTTGTTGCTACGATTGGAACTACTTTGCTGCGAGTCTCTGGAGGTGGATTGAAAGTTCGGAATCATCAAGGCTAAACACGAAACAACTGCAGATAAATGGTAGATAAATTACCGTAATTCTACAGAGAGTGCGCATATTTGCAGAGAAAAATCCTGTAATGGGCGGCCTTTTTGTAAAGCATAAACATGATTTATAAGAAAGACCTATTTAAATCAATGCTCATTTTGAAAGTATATTCGGAGATATGTCTTAATTTAAATTTTTGAATAAAGACAGTAGCATGTAAACAAAACAAAAAACGTAGCATGGTCTTTAAACGGAGAAAATTTCAGATTTCCCATGTGAAAAGGTCATGCGAGGAGAAATGTGCATTAAACTCGTAATTTTATGAATACTAAATCACATTTCCCAAATTATGTTTCAAATATCGAGTTAGAACGCAAGTTTCACGATTTCGTTTCCGTGTGCCCGAAAATTGAATTTTATTGCTTGGCCTGCTTCGGGATGTAATGAAATACTGTACATAGGTTTAAGTTATGGCATGAAACCAACAATCGATTCAATTTAATAGGCCAGTGAGGGCTGTTTTTTCCCTTTCTCTTGGGCGATTTTCTCTCGGTTTTCCCGTCGGCGGTGGAGGAACAGTGCGGGTTTCAATTTCCGCCGGTTCATTTCGCGTCGGGGCAAGTAGGCCAGGTCCGTTCTTTTCCGGGGCTTTCAGAAAATTCATGAGTTTCTTGATGAATGTCCTGCTCGGAATAACATTTCACCGCCGAATCGTCAGTTCCGGTAAAGTTGAGCAAGTCACTGTTTTCAATTTCCTCCGGAGGAAGGTAAAGGAACCCGAAGTTTTTGTTGTGAGAAACAGCCCTTCAGACCTGGCTTCTTCTCTAGCTATTCTGCGCAGTATTCCATTAGTAATTATAGCTGCTTTCCGTAAAATTACTCATTTTGTTGATTACTTCACTGTGCTCATTTCAAAACTGATTTAAGCCGGGCAATTGAGCAGAACTTGTAAGGCAATTTGCGGAAGTGCGTCGATGATAGAATTACGAAGAAAAATCACCTCTCCAATCCTGAAGACTGATTTCAGAATCATGCATCATTCCCCTCGAAGTTTTCGAGTACATATCGACGCTGGAATGGAATTATTGCTGCTCTTGAATTGTAAAGATACTTTGCCGATTTCATTTCTGACATTAATTGTGATCATTCAGATACCAAGAGAATTGATCATTTTGAGGACATTGTGGAAGTCTGAGTGATTCCGATGCGGGTGAAATCCCCGGAACGTTTTTCAACTCTGGAATTTCGACAACTTCAGAAAGAATATCTAACGAACAATTTTTTTTTGCTCGTCCGTGGAATATTCAGCCTTGTGTTCCTCGATCATCGTAATCGCCCAGAACGATGGGTGCCCTCAGGGGCCGTGTCGCTTCATGGCGATGTTTAACGGACTCGGCCTCAGCTCGCGTCGACTACTAAATTAACGAGAGCTCAGGAAACGAGCTCGAAGCGTGCTGCTGCCACTTTTTTTTTTCGTTTGACTAGGCATTCATTAGCCTGAGAATCCCTGTGCTTATTAGGTCATGTCATTGCGAACACCTGGTTGTGTGCTTCAGCGTGACTAAATTACTCGTCTGTGGAAAAATACCAATGCGATCTTCGGCAGAGGACCCAATCAATCGAAACCTCATTTATGATGACGATTTCCGGACGCAGAAATTATGTGGTAAAGGTAGTGTTACATGTGATGGACTCAGATGAGACTGATATACTGTACTTGAAATATTTATTTTGTAGGTTTGTGCTTCATAAAATATTTTTCAATTTTTTTTCTCCACGCCTTCCAGTCTTCTAGTTTTGTGAAGAATTAGTTGTTGTTTCTGAATGTATCGGACAATTACCGCGAACCTTGCAAATGTTTATAAAAAATCGAAGGAATTTGAACAAATAGTGTTGAACTATGGGATGTTTACATTGTTGAACTTCTCGGGGAGTTTCGTACAAATTCAGTTTCCTGCAGAAAATTATGATGGATGCGAGCAGCTGTGTAGAGTTCGTGGGACGGACAAGAACTTTTAATTGCCTCTGTGAAATAAGTTAACTACGCGCCTAATTGTACTTGACAAGGAAATAAAAGGGGTTGTGGGTTTGGACGGGAGGACGTTTCCTTGAGATTGATCATTGAAACCCAGACAGGACGATAATCGGTGTTGGGGAACAAAGTGGGCTGCTCACCTGTTGAACTATTTCCAGCCCCCATGCGTGTGTGTGTTTTTTTTTTCAACTTTTTGTTCTCAATCAACATTGCCAACTATAATCTTACGCACGCGGTTTTTGTTTTTGCATCAGCATTCGGTGTAATGATACTGTACCTGAATGAAACGGGCCCGTTGTGTTTTTTGCCCCCGTCAGCCTCAACTTTTTTCATCGCTTTGTATTTTCGAACACATGTTGAAAACCGGGATAGGGTCTTCTAAACGACTGGTTTCGATGATGATTGGTTCCAATAATGTGGGCTGGAATGCGAAGACATTTGACTGGGGATAAATTGATTAGAGAGAAGCCCGGGATGGTGAGTGACGTTTATGTTCAGGTGATCAACTACGTTCTAAAATCTAAAGCTTGCTGGGAAACTTTTTTCATCTCTCTAATGCAGTTCCGGATCTCAATTTTCGCTTCTGGGTCATAAAAGCAATAAAAAATATGCAAAAATCCTCACTTTTTCTTACCTTGAATCTTATTTTTTACTGAGGTAACGAATCCAGAAGAAACTTCATCTTCGCTTTTATTTTCATTGTGGACCATTATTTTTTGGATCAATGAAACTCAATAACCTTTCCGTTGGATATCAAGTTCTTCCGGCCACAGTAAAAGTAGTCGTATGTTTCAATTGATCCAAAGTTTTTTTAATTGGGGGATATTTTATTAAACGTTTCAATTTAATTTATTTTCAGCGAGCGTGAGGTGAAACTTGACGAATCGGTACATGTAATGAACTCGATTGAGACTCGGATAATTTTTTCTGTGTCTTCTTTTTCATGACGAAATTTTGTTGTGATGTACCCGCGTGATTAAAGAGCCATTAGAAAATTTTTACATTGTGTAAGGTGTGTTTCTCTCTCATTTGTCCTCCGGTGCTTCGGAATGATCGTATCGCAGGAGACTTCGTCAAACACTCGTAAAATAGCCGAAAATCCGGATTGGTGGTGGAGGCGAAAAAAACAACTTATATTTTATGATTCTTGAAAGTATGATTCAAAGTTTTCGAATCCTTGAAAAATAATCAGAACGCGACTTTATTGAAAAGTCAGAGAAGGAGGCCACGTGTGTCCTTCTGTTCGCGTCATAAATATTTTCGTGGATTCCGACTGCAATTTTTTGTTGGAATACGGAGAGCCGCAAGGTATTCCCAGAACTATGTCGCGAGTTGGGTTTCGAGAACACCCCGACGGGTGTTTCCCGAATGCCCCTCGTTCGTGGCCCAGATGAACGGGTTCGTCGACGGGCACGGACAGCGCCGTGTACTTTGGGAGGACCGTGCGGAATTAGCCAGGGTTCTACGGTGCTCCAATTTATTATGTATTTTTTATATTTATTGTTTGGGAAGAAGGGAAAGGTATCCTTTGTTTTCCCTTGCCAGCGACCAAACGCGGGCTCGTGAAGAATCCGGCAACCTAAGAACGAACGTTGATATGGAAAAAAAAGTAGAAGCTATCCACCTGGTCGTGTTCGCGTGGGCCCAATTCGTGTTCCGCGTCCGAGCAGTCAATAATTGGTTCTCCCCCGCCCATGTGAAATGCGAATTCTTGAGAGCCCATCAAAGTCAAGTCTGGACGAAACAAAGAAGATGCCAAGGCCAGTCACAAATTTCATGCGCCCTTGGAACAAATCTGCCATCTTCGTCGAAGGATTCAGGAGAGGAGACCATCGAGATTGCTCGCAGGTTTCAAAACTTTGACGAAAAGGCAATCATCTCTGCCGGGTTGCCGTCATGTATTTCACCACGAGACAAGTATTCAAGATAAAATCAGCATTGTTCAATCAAACTTTAAAAAGTACTTTCCATATGAAAGAATGTCTGAGGTTTGAAAGCATCTGGGATTGACAGATGAAGTTCATGATTTTTTCGGATCAACGCAATCTTCTGAATAAAAATACCGTAGTTCAACAAGACATTTTAGAATTTTTACCAAGTTTCTATCATGCTGCATAATGTTGAAGTTGGAATTGTTGGAAGAGGTTAAGCTTCTTACCGAAACGGGGTTTAGACGATAGACTCCCGTATTTCTGAAACAAGTGAACGTAATTTGTGCATGAATTATCCGCAATCGTCAGAAATCTTATCAATTATTTTTAAAGAATAAGATTAAGGTGCATCTTACAACCGACGGTGTCTTGCATACAGTACTGTACATATAACTTTTACGCCCAGTGAAAATAGTTATCGTTGAACTGTTGAAGATAACGGAACAGAGTTAGTAAAACGGTTACTGTTTGGAAGGGAACAAAAGTGCGAGGCGAATAATGACGCGGAAGTAAAGTCAAATCCACAAAAGCAATAATCAAACCTGCGGATTTTTGGCTGTGTTCAGTTTACTACGCAGGGTTGACCAGAGAACGAGTTTTTTTGTCTTCGAAACAATGGGTATTCCTTTAATGGTTTAAAATATCCAATCATAATAAAGTACATTTAAAACGTCACTTTATCGAAAAAAAACAGTGCTTACGTGAACCCCTTAAACCCTTGCCAGAAATTGCATGCGACCCTTATCTGGCTTTTGGGTCAGAAAAGCTGCGATAAAATACGTAAGAACGAGAGGATCCGACCTTGATTGATTTTGCACCGAAATTTCAAAACCCGGAATTTCGGAGCATATGAAGATAAGAATAATTATGTCGTTGTACTTTTTTGTGAATAAGTTGGTAATAGCCTCTGAATTCTCCCCCCCCCCCCTTGTTCTGTCGCTGATTCGGATGAGGTATGAAGACTATTTTTGTGTGCATCGGATTCAGACAACACAAATAAATGGTAAGAAAAAACCCGTTATTCAAATTTTCTCGAACCGGCTTCGATTTCGAACCCTGCTGCGATAAAATGCTCGATATTCAAGCGTAAAACTTTTTTTTTCCTTCTACTGACAGCGGACGGTTTTTGTTTGACAGGCAAGAACTTTTTTGTAATTGCTTGGTCGGGTTTCGATAACATTTTACATGCTGCTGCGGAAGTGCGTTCGTGAGGGTCGATTTAGTTCCGGTTGCGGGAAACAGACGAAACGGGCAGCCATCATCTCGGAAATCGTCTTTGTCAGATGCGTGATTGGTTTGGTGTGTTATCCACCCTATTCTTTTTAAGGCCATACTAAAGTCGCAATCGTCAGACAAAGAGCTTTTTCAGGACGTGATCTAACGGAAAGAAAATCTGACGCAAAAAATAAAAAAGAATCAGCCAAAAAGTGTATGTGATGAAACGCGGATGATGGGCGGCCTAGATTTTTCTTCTACAGGAATAACGAAAGCTCTGATTGCGTTCAAGATTTAAATGCGGTCAACCGTTTGTGTTCAAATTTTCACCGTATAATTGTTGACAAATGAAAATTTGTTGACTTTGTCTTTTCTGTCTGAAAAAAAAATGGCAAAAAGCTTTTGTGAGCGAACCACCGTTGAAGGGATCCAGTTCCTTCTTTTGAGGGCGTGGACGTAATTCTGCGAAAAGTAGGGCCTCAAGAAATTAGTAACGGATTTTACGCGGAGGGAAAGAAAATAACTCAAGCAGCCAAGAATGATCTTTTGTTGGTCGGCCTGAAAGGATGACGATGATTTTTTTTCCTTTTTCATTAAAAATGCAAGAACAAACCCCTCGTCATCCCGCGAGGAAGGAGAAAATTGCGAATCTAGTTCCAAAACTAGTCGAAGCGTGTTTTTATTCGTTTCAACATTTCCGGGGCGCCGTCGTATCCGGAGGGAATAATTAACGCACGCTGCAGTCGAGTCTTATGAATGGTGCTCTTGAACCCCAGGAAAAAGAAAGTAGGTGCGCGGCAACATTGCGCCGAATCCACATCCAACCTCTGTGTTGTTATTGTGGGCAAGAATCAGAACGGCATCGTGAGCCTGTGGCTTCGTAAGGCGAAGGAACCTCTCCAAAGTTTCTTCTCGCCTGTGAATCTAACGGGAAGAGCCATACGTCAATTTTTCAGACGATGACTCGGCTTTTGCTCTCGGAAAGAATGGGTAGAATTGGTATACTGTACTGTGCAGCAGGTACATCATTTTTGGTCAACAAGCTGATACTGACTTCGAAAGTCACCGTGTGTGATGCATGTGGCCCAGCTAAAACTACCATCCAAAAATTGGCGTGTTTGCCTTGGCGAATATGGGACAGAAATTCGTCTGAGTAATTTACTTCATCCGAAAACGATAGATAAAAATGGGATTGATTTTTGTCAGTAGCTTAGTACCATAGTCCAACCAATGCTGATGAGAAAGTTTTCATACTGCATGAGGTTAGTAGTTTTGATCAACATGACGCTGAGGCCTTCGTCTCAAAAATTTGTCTCAGCTGAAAATTATCTGTATGGAGAACATTCTTTGTTGACCAAGTTTAGGTTGATGACGAACAGTTAGCATGATGCTTCGAGTTTTACACATGCTTCGGTGTGCTATATCTGAATTTCCGCCCGCTAAGTTGGTGCCTCTTTTCAATTTTATTTTCGATTATGTTTGACAAACCCGACATTGGGGGGCAGGCTCTACTGGCACAAAAAAAATAAATTATCGCCAATTCGCGGGTGATACAACTTCCTTATTGATGAAAAAAAGACTCGGATTTTTGCGTTGAATATTCCATAAGTTTCCTCTATTGAACAATATTTGCTGTTTTTGTGCTGGGAGTTATATACTGCTTCGCACGGAGCAAGACACATCGATCGCTGCTTTTTGTGTGCACATAATGGTCCAGACAGAGCGTGTTTATTTAGTTTTTATGTTAGGATTGATTTTGAAAGAATAACTACTGTGGCTGGAAACTTGTTTGAGGATTTTAGGTCAGAGCTGCCCAAAATTTCAGCCCTGAAGTCGAGCTCGAGAAAATATATCAGAAAAATGGGGCCTCCGAGTATGAGTACGGTATCGAGGGGAAGGAATCTTCGGGCGAAATTTGCTCGCCGATTCTACCCTCCCATCCCAGCTTTTTATTTCTCGCGAGTTCGGGTCTTATTCGAAAATGAATACATGAATACACGGAAAAAGGGAAATTCGCAAATCAGCTGAAACTTCATGCCGGATCCATCGTACTAGCGCGAGGGGGCATAGATCGTAGCTTCGAAGGATTCTCCACAAGTTTTTATACTCAGGAACTTGACATCACCCGAATTGCTTTCAATCATTTACATCCTCAACAAAAAATGTTGGAAAATGTCGTAAGCCATCTTGACGAATGCATGAAGAGAGAACTAAAAATGTGCCTCGCTCCCAAGTCTCATTCTTTTATTGATAGGAATGCAAGAGCACGTGTTCAAATGCAATAGACTCTTATTTTTTTATTCTCCAGTAGGGTCCTCTACCTATTTTGTAGGAGTTCTCTAGAACGGAATTCTCTCTACAACAAATTTATATGGCCCCTTGATTTTTGTTGTAGACAGAGAACCTGTATTATTTTGCATCCGGGCAGAGGTTATAATGTGCAAGAGTGACGTGTCCAGGAATGTGCAGGCGATGGGCCTGAAGGCTTCTCCGAAATAAGTACCGTATGCAAAACAACTTTGTTAATATATTTCATGATACAGCTCTGATATATCACAGGCGTGGCCGACCTGAAGATATTATTTTAATTGCACACTTGCGCATAAACGGAGTCATTCGGGTAATTCTATGATTCAACCCACTGTTGGAAGTAATCCATGAATGTCCTTCGGCATAAGCCGGATCTTCACTACTTAGGTGTTACCAACTGTGTCCTAAGATTACCCAAACCACTGGACTGTCAAACAGCCAGTCGATTCTCCTGTGAAATGAGCAGCATTTATTCCGATGAGCCTCAAAACTTGTGAACCATCCCTTGTACCTTCTGGTTCTCTCTCTTCCCCCATCTCCTAAAGCCAACCCCGAGTTGCTCTCTCCAGGGCTTTCATCTCGACCTTTTCCCCGATCTTCATTGCCATCTGCGTGCTTGCTTGCGGACTGCTGCTGCTGCTATGCGGCGCCCCGCAGCGATTGTTCTATTTCTTTCTACCGCCGCCGCACTTCGTAGCCGGCTTTTGTGGTGCGTCGACTCCACCGCCGACACCTCTTCCAATCTGACAGGCGGCGTGGGCCAGTTTAGCGCCGCTCCGCTTTGAAGGCCATACAGTACTGCGGAAAGCTCAAGTATAAAACCAAGGGCGACGGTTGGTGAAGAAGAGAGTCGTCAACTTTCAAAACGAATGTCCTTTTCATGGCTAATACACTCGTGTATCATTCTTTAAACGAGGCCGACTTTTGATGGTTGTATTCAGAATAGGTGCGACAAGTGGGGATTTCTTGGGTCAGGTCTTGCTCAGGTTCAACGGAAGAAAATACGTCTACCGTAAAACTGTACCGTTTATATATTCTGTATCGAAAAATTCTGGTGTGATAATGCTCAGACTTCTAGTTCATCGACTTTCGATAAATTCACTGTATTTAACATTCTGTTCTGTATGCAATAAGCTATCGGATGGTTTTGCTTGAAACAGATGCGGAAAAAACCGTTGGTTTTTGGCGGCATCGCCTGGACTAATATTGTACAATAACACCCTTTGTTCTGAAACATCACCCAATTACAATATTTATACAATTGTGTAGAAATGTTTCGTTCCTGAGTTATTAAATTTTGGAGCGAAGACTTATCAGATTAAACGTACATTGTTTTTTTTTCGATGTATGAAATGCCGCATATTTTGGGCTAAATCTGAGAAGTGGTTAGCGATTGTTCAGGCGTTTGCTTTGTTGTTCGCCAGACGTTTCATATAACTAAATTCATCCATTTATCGATATTTTGGTTCCAGATATCCGATTGTTAGCATATTAGCTCAACCTTCTGTTGAGAAAATCAGAAATCTGGAGTGACTACGTAGCTGAATGGTTGGCATCCTGCCCTTAGGAATTACTTGCCTCAGGCTGACCGATGTCTCAGCATATACGAAACACGTACTGCACTGGGTCTCTTCTGAGCACAATCTTCTTAAGTCGGTCGTATCACGATTGTTTTTTTTTAGCGTTTCGGTCGCTCTGTGTTATTTATCTAAAAAGAAATATTTGATGAGAGACGTTCTATTCTATTTTAAATTTTGATTGGGAGCATGAAAAAGTTTAAAAAAAAGTTTGACGAGACCCGCGAAAGCGCAACTGTTTCTTTTGTTTATGCTGAACACAATTGATC
This sequence comes from Notodromas monacha, assembly GCA_905338405.1. Lineage (NCBI taxonomy): Eukaryota > Metazoa > Arthropoda > Ostracoda > Podocopida > Cyprididae > Notodromas > Notodromas monacha. The sequence goes on from CAJPEX010000715.1 coordinate 63,211, forward strand.
CCTCCTATGCATTCTTGCGTTTTTCAATCTACCGTGTATCTAGAATGTAGATTTAAAAAGAATTGGTTCACGCGAGAAGCGAAAACGTACTTTTGAATTATGACTTTCGTGGGAGTCGCAGACTTGATTGAAACGTTGAATGCAGCCGTCTGACTCGAGTGACCCAGGAACAGAATCTCAATTCTGGAAAAGGGGTACAGGAAATTTTGGTTGGAGGCGTTTTCTCGCAGGGCTCCTTCTCTATCTCTCTTTTTTTCCCCCGTTGTGTGCATTGGACTATGCGAGCAATTTTGCTGTCCAGAGGATGATACGCATCCGGTTCGAAGCCCGAGGATGTGGGCTTGGCCGTGGCCGCGGCTCGGTCACGCCGACCTCTCTTTTCCGCCTGTTTCACTTTCCGTTCGTTTTCCTTCCTCCCGTTCTCTCGCCTTAATCTCGGGCCCTGTACAATTATGATTCTCTCGCGGGTTCTTCTCGTCGGGGCCCCGACGGCGGGAACGCATTTATGTAGGTCGAACCTCACTTTTCGTTTCGCGTTCGATCCGGCACGGATGCCCTACGGGCGAGAGGAGATGGAGAGAGATAGAGAAAGAGAGAGAGAGAGAGAGAGAGAGAGAGAGATAGGAAAAAATGTGCTCGGGAATGTGTCCGCGGCTGTGGTGAGAGAGTCAGTCGCACCGGGCTTGTCTGTCGGTTGTGTCGTGTGTCGAACGATGGGCCGAGGAGTTGTCCGATGGGTTCCGTTGTTTTTTGCTTGTGTATATATAGTTCCGTTTCCATGTCCTCGCTTCCGGTCGTCGAGGTACATGTGTATAGCATTGTGCCCTGTAACAATTGAGGAGGTTTTCAGTCTAATGTACGTGGTACGGGAGATGTTCCCGAACGGAGGCGGGTGCGTTTTTTTTTTTCTTCTTTCGTTCAATGTGTGATATTTTAGTTGAGAAAATTGCTGTAGTTGGTGAGGTTATAGATGGCAGTGGATGAAACCGTAAGAAAACGCTTTACAAAGGAATATGCGATGATTGAAGTGTATTTTACAGCTTGTATACCGTAACATCTGGTCGATATCGCATTCTATTCTATGAATGCTGCAGATTTTTTTTTAAACTGAAGTATATTTACTACTGGTATTATGTGTTTGGACACATTTTCTTGTACAGAGGTGTGTGTCTTCGTCAAACAATGGCATTCTAGTTGAAATAGTGAGTTGTGATGAGATGAAATATGAGAAACATGTTCACATGTACATTATTTTATTAGAAAATTGCTTCGTTCGGTTACTCAAATAATAACGTCGCTTCTTGCGGCTAAAGCTGTTCCTTTTTCGTTTAATTTTCGCTAATTTCTCAATCCATTACATTCCATTAGTTATCGCATGCATTTCGGCACGTCCAGTGCCTGAATTCATTTTTTATAATTATGCTGAATTTGGTATTTGAAATCACGTGAAGATCGTTTCTTTGGCAGACAGGTAAACAGATGCATTTTTAAGGTTTTTTGATTCTTATTCCTCGTTTCGGGAGTTTGTTTCGATTTTTTCTTCATAGAAAAGTTTCCAGCGTTAAGAGAAAGCTGTGATTTCGAGTTGTGAAAGCATCACTTCATGAAGAGTGCTTGTTTTAGCGGCGTGAAGAGAACCCTGCCCGAAGTACGGGCGAGGGGCGCGAGTGCGCCTGCGCATTAATTTTTTACTCTGGGTTTCTTTCCCGCAAAAAAAAGGAACAACCGCGCGATTGAGTGCCTAATCACTGATCCCGACTTTTGATGCGAATTAAGGCAGCGTGAAGCGAAACGTGTGGGTTTTGAGAAAGAGAAAAAGTCATTGGGATTCGTCGCGGACTTGAAGAAGTGCGAGGAGGAAATTGGATCGCGAGCGATAACGGCAAGCAGATGTGTGTGTTTGGTGGAACGGTTGAGACGTGGTTCGGTTCGAGATTTTTTCTCCAGTCTTCTCCGCGGGGGAAATTGCTTTTCCGAGCCAAATAAGGAAAAAAGCATGCTTTGCGTCGAACTTCCTTTCGGCCTTGGGTAAGTTCTTGGTCGTGTTTGCCATTGCTTTACTGCAAATACTGCCGCGTCTGTGAAGTACGTGGCGAAAGTTCCGGGCTTCAGCGCTAAATATTGCAGAAAAACGTATACATTATCGAGGGAGTGGTTCAGTCGTACAGGGCACGGACAGATTTATGTTTGCCAGACTTGACTTAAGTTTGAACGACCTTTTTTCAACCTTCGTTAGTTTTTCAACCGTCAAGGTTGATACTGTATATGTTCGTTGCGTAAGGATTTATTTTTGCTTTCTTCAAAAAAAAAAAAGTCTTTGAAAAAAAGTTCAACCAGTTTTAACCGATCATCAGGATTTGATTTTAGCGAAAATTTGCTTGTCTCGGTTGAATTCCATTTTGTGAGAGGAGTCGCATAAATTTCAAAATTTGTTCCGTATAACAAGGTTCTAAGAAAAAACGTAAGTTTTCGACACTGTGCGTATCGTCGGACAAGTCAAGAGGAAAACCTATTATCCTAGCTTAAAAAGGCGAAATGTTCTTGAAATTTTATGCGGCTAGTGCAGTTCCGAAACATTTCAAATTTACAACGAATAGATGTTTTTCGTTCTGTAAACCAGGCCGACAAAGTCGTGCGTAATTTAAAATGCAAGAGGGTTTCGGGATGAACCGCAAAAGGTGTCGTTCAGTGGTAAATGCCTTCCTGAACTTTTCCTTTTCAAGTGCCTTGTATGCGTGCGGTTGCTTTGATGACGGAAGCCGTTGAAGAATTTCATTTGAAAACAACAATATTTTTCCACGAGTTGATGGACTTTGTTAAGAGTCATGATTTGAACAGTTTCTTCCTTACGTTCATCTGGATTTTTCATTCGGCCTGTGTAAGATTTATGAACATTCTGTATTTCTCAATATTTTAGACTGAATTTTGCTGTCGTACAGCTGTTATTTTGTTTAGGTTTTAAAATACACTCCAGTATCATTTTCGAGGAGTAATCGTAATTGTTTCCCGTTTCCGTGATGAATCGAGTGCAATAAATAAATTTGGTCAGTCTTCTACCGGTTTTTGGCTTTGAATTCCGCGTTTTTGTATAAAAACTGAACCCCCATTGAATGGAATGAATTTTTGTGGTTGCAGAGCTGCCCAGAAAAGTTTTGTATGCCGTGTATATATTTCAATAATTTTTTTTTATCCTTGAAAGCTTTTTCTATGATTTCTTCCGTCTTGCAGCGGAATCTTCGCGCATACAGTATATCCACGAACTTACGCAGGAATTCTGATTCGAAAAGCTGTGCTATCGATAAAGCGTATAGACGAAATTTCCTTTAATTATTCTCCGCAACAGATGCAAAAAATTCATTGTGGGATATTTAATGTGATGCGTTAATAATGAATTTTTGGGCGGGGTTTCCATGGACTCATTTCCATGGGTTTCCATGGACTCATTAAGCTCTGCTTAAATTTAGATATATATATCGTGCAAACGTTGAAATTCATGCAACCATGAATTTGCTGCGTAAAAATATAATTTTTTTATTTATACCGTATTTAAGAGAGGCTTTCCTGAAATTTTTACACTGATTTTTCACCTGAGTCACAGTACCTCGTCACTAGTGCCGTTATTTCAGACTTCCTTTATGAATTTCCTCTCATCGCCAAACTGTGAGATTGCTATTATATGGTACTCCTCATATTATGAGGTGCAAATTTTTTTCGACTTATACTTTATTGTGTCCCTATTTCAGCAGATAGACAGGCATTTCTTATTTTTCTAGGACAGCAATAGGCCGTGGGATAAACTACGCGTTCCTCAGCTAGAAACCGTAACCTGTGTTTCCTTCACTAGCTTACGTGTTTGAGCAAGCCTTATGTTTCGGGTTGTCTAATTTCCCCCTGTTATTCGATCCCCGTGAAAGAAAATTCTGAAAACGCGTCTCAGACCCCATTACAGTGTCCCCGAAAAAAAAATGCGGTATGTGAAGTAGAGTAAGAGCATGTGTCGCAGTCAATTAAACCTTTTCAAAATTTTCTGAGAAAAATATTTTTTCCGAAGTCCCGAGGGTGTGAGTTTCGAGGAAACCTGATGATGCATGCAATAGTGGATTGTTCTTACCTGAAAGGTTTTAAATATATCGTGCCCAGCTTTTGAACTGGACAGTAACGTATTACATTAAATTTGACCTCTTGTTTTGGTTTATCAGAAACATCCGAGCTGTGTTATTTTTTTTCTAAAGGAAAAAGAGGCTTAATTTTTAAAGCAACTGCTCCAAGCTTGGGTATAAATCTCCATCCGTGTACCCCAGACCTTGAAGCACGTCTTTCAGCCAACGTAACCAAGGGACAACAGACGCAACCCTAATCCGCTTCCCCACAGCATGATGAATCCCAACCTCCTCACCAAAAAGGTCTTTGTGATTCGTAGCCTTCAGAGAATTGTGTGGTCTGAGGGTTGTCTTGTGTCAGTGTGTCGGTGGTAACGAAAAAGGGTTGATGTAGTTTTGCCTCGAAGCCTCACAGTGTTTCCCCCGAGAATGAGACGTGTTTTTTCATAAATTATTTCTTTTAAATGAAAGCCCTGCTAGTTAATTTTAGTTTATCATGTTCTGCAATGTTTACTGGGAGTTCGCTGTTCGATTTTCCGGACGACGAAGTTCAGAAGTGACGATTGCTGAAGGGCTGGATTTTCGCCCGAACTCTGAACAACTGTGCGTCAAATTCCTGCAACAATACTTTTTCTCCATCTTTTAAATTAAAATGAAGAATTTGAGTCTTCCTGCGTATTTTTCGCCATTAATGTATATTATGCTGTGTTAATTTCGAGTTTCTTAGTTCTGTGGCTGACTTTGCTAGGAAAGCGGAGCAATTTTTCGCCATTACAGTGGTCTAGAATGGATTTTTTCTCTTGTGAATCATCAGTTTTCCAAGGAAAAAAATTTAGATTTGCTCCAGTTTGGACCGAGTATATGGAAAAAATGAGTCGATTTTCTGTTTGCGGCCAAAATTTTGAAAGGCAGCCGGTTAGCAATGAAAACGGGAAGAAGCGGCCGGGACAACCCCATTGTTTTTTACATGCTCGTTATCTCGACTTGAAAAACGTGGTTTTTTAGATTAATTTTTTAATCTACTATAATTATTTCCGAACAATCTCGCGAATATGAACTTGCAAACAGACTATAAGGTGCCATTTTCATGGTACACGCAGAGTATTTCAAAAGGTGTTGACTCTTTGAATCTTCAAAACTGTATTGGAAGTTTTCTAAAAATTTACTAATCATTTTGAAACCGGAAAAAGTCTTGCGTCTTCATTTGCGCGCGTATTACGAGAGACGTACCTTATTGATTATTTTCTTTACGAAAAGCTCGCTAGTTTCAAAAGTTTGATGTGAAGCATCGTTTACTAAACATATTTTTTCTATTTTTTCTTCTTCCTCACAGTGACCGGTCGTCGAGTCCTCGGTACGTTCACCAAAGACTGCACCGAGCAGTGACCACTGGCTCAACCAACATCAACGGCAGCGTTCGTCGGGCCGGCAGTCAGGGCCGCGGGCCAGCGTCCTGCTCTCCGCCATTGCAGGCCCTGAACCCGGGCCTGGGGCCCACCTTGGCTCGGTACCCGAGCTCGGACTCGTTGCACTCGTATTCATCTGCTGCCACGCTCACTGCCGGTTCTGTGCATTCGGCCAAGTCGTCGCCGAGTCTGTGTCGTGACCCGGCTGTCCGGGAGCATGACAAGTGGGATCCTGTCGGCGAAGAAGACTACATCGAGATGGTATGTCGAATTCCTCTCCTCTTTCTGAAAATGCAGGCAAAAGTGGACTTCTCTCGTGCGAAAATGTTGAAGGGACCCCGAAAGCGAGTAAAAACCTTTAAGGAGAGCATCTGATTGCAGGGAGATGCAATTCGTCTAGAGGAATTCTTCAAAAGTGTTGCTAGTACTGTGCTGTGCCTCGAAATAGTACCCAGATTTTTTTTTTAAATTACCCAAAAGCCACTAACAAGATCAAGGACAAGAATTGAAGAAAACGGCCTGCCCAATTTTTAAGATGCTTCTTTAACGTTGTACTGACGTATACGACTCTTCAGTTAGAATTCTCTGGGCATATTTCGTATTCAGCATAATCAATACAGAATCTGCTGAGATTAAATCAGTCTTTCATGAGAATATTAGGAACTTTCTCACGGAAAATTAAATGATTTGAAATACTGCATTCGTAGTACCTGTTATGCGTTCGTACACAGAACTTGCAAGGGCGTGTCAGACGACCCATATTTTTTCGGTGATCGGGCGCGCTTTCAGTCCCTTTTTTCTTCAATTTCAGTCTGGATAAGAGCAACAATAATAAATAAATTGAACTGATATCAGAAAAAATATTTAGTGTCACATTTACTCAAGTACCCGGGCCGATCATGCTTCATTCTCACCCCATGATTTTTGCGCAGGAAATCGTGAAAAATTATATTAAATGCCGTGATTAATCTTATTTCGCAAAGACAAGCTGCCACATTTTCTTACCAAATTTTTGTAAATTCGTTAAGCGTGGGATTCTACTGAATATGGAGTGATAATTTGTACGAATTACTTCCATCTTTATCCATCCTAACGGAGCCTCAAGAAAATATGCTCAAGGCCGACAGAACTTGTAAGTCAAGTACTGTACCTTTTTATATGAACAGCAGGCGAGTCAGGGCAAAAAATAATACTGAACTGTAGTTGGCTGTAAGTCCTGAGGAAATATTGGTGCATCGAGTCCACCTGTACCGTGTAGATCCCAAATATGGCGTGTCCATAAAAAATACCAGTTCCATGTTCGTGTTTGAGATTTCTGATGGCAGGTTTCTCGTCAAAATTGAACGTTTGCAGTAGATTTAGTTGAGGGACTTGATGCGGACGCATCATCGAAGGTTGTCCAAGAGAAAATTATCAGATCTTCACCGGTTTTCATTAATACTCTCGCTGAAATTTTGTGAACTTGAATGTCGAGTTATTCAGAGGTTGGACCCATTTTCACTCGGTTATTTCCGTTGAAAGAGCAACGAAAAATTTTTAATTAGTGCAATGCTTTTCGAGATTCTTATAAGAAATATAACAATAGAAGGGAGGAGGGTATCTTGGGTGTGCTGGAATGTGTCGGTGACGAATGCGAGGCATTTTATCCCAATTTCATGCGTTGTTTGAGCTCTTTGTTGATCCCCTCTCTTCGAGATAACGAGCATGTAAAAAACAATGGGGTTGTCCCGGCCGCTTCTTCCCGTTTTCATTGCTAACCGGCTGCCTTTCAAAACTTCTTTTGATTCCGCATTTTATTTTCCTGGGGGGCGGGTACAAATCCTTTAACGTAAGTCGTCGGGTGAGACAAAAGTCTCCTGTTGCCACTTGTTGGGTTCTTGGGATGTGGGTGGTATGGTACCCCAGTGGCTACCAATTTGACTAGCCAAAAAAAAAAAAAAAAAAAAAAAACTCTTTGACTCGCGGCCACACAGCGACCTGAAAATCCTGACGAATATGTTTGTCGTTGTTGCTGATGATTTCTATAGACTATACTTGAGTCTATATTCGTAATGTGATTCAAGTTTGGTTTCATGTTTTTTTTCCCTTCGAGGATTTCTCACATGGTTAGAAGTCTCGTTTCTTCCGTTTCCACGTGTGTGTCCGGTTGCATCCGCGTTCAGGTGGGAACGGAATTCCACTGTTAATTATGACCACATTGCTTCCTTTTTTCCTTGCGATCTTATGCTCGAAATCCTGCCTGTATCTTGTCTTCTTCATGGTTAGATGCTACGCAATCGGATTGTTCCTCATTAAGGCGTTCTTTTGTCAAGGGATAGTTTCCCAGGCTGAAGTCGAGTTTGGGTCTTGTCGGTTTTTTTAACCCCCTTCCACCCTGTGTGATGGCACGGAGTTTCCTATCTGATTCACAATCTTTCATTTTTTTTGTTCAACTCCGCCTCATTCTCTTGGTCGTTTAATCCTTGAAGTGCTGAACTGTTTATCACGATAGAATGGAAACTGAAACGTATAACGTGATAAACATTTGAAAAATTTTTGCGAGTGCATTCGAATGAAGTTTTCTGGAGTTCCAAGTTTTTGAGACGAAGTCAATTACACACTGGTGGATTAGCAGAAATAAAGTACTTTTTAACAAGCTTCGGTTCATTCTCATGCATATTTTTGATCGTATTCTTAATGTGGGCTACGTCTTCCTCACCAACTGACATTTTAAGATAATCTTCTGCATCATTAAAAAATATTGTCGAAATCAGTTCCTGTTTCATTGGATCCTGAATTGTTAGATCCGGAACCACTCGCATTTCCTTCAAATTCATAGAATATGCGAGTGTGGCAAAGTTTGAAGCATTGCGAAAAGGGCTGATGCTTGAACAGAAGCATTCGGAATTACGGAAGTAATGTGTCCTCCCAACTTTTAACTCGGTGGATTTTTCGGAATTTATATAAAGAGCATTCCTGACTGGATTCTGCAGACCATATCTTCCTGGTCAAATTTTTCGTCAACCATTGTTCTTCGTGCACCGCCTAATACGGTTTGTGAACACGTTTCATTGGGAGCTAATTAAACCTGGAACTCTGATTTCAAAACCATTTCGCGATGCGAGACTGTCATTAGGTGTTGCGTAAATTGTTGCCCAACTTGATTGTTTGTTTGAGGCATCCATTTTTATTACATTACCCGAATGGTTTGCGTTGACATGCCCCATTTTTTCCGGTCACTGATCATTGTTGCACAAAGGGAAACTTAATGATCAGCACAACTGACAAGGCATTTCGGAAACATGTTGATTTTTTTCAAACCCGACATGATTTGAAGCATTTCGATAGCCTATATTAATAGGGTATTTTCGACATTGCCCACGTTTATCTGAACATTTATAGCTGGTACACAATAACCAATATTTAAGACGATTTTGTGATTTTTAATGCAATTTGTGAGCTGATAAATCAAGTTTCGTTGAAGTTGATTTTTCAGATCTTTATTTTTCTCACTCCCAATGATTTCCTTTGTGAATTAGGGTATTTGGCTATTGTAAAGTTTTGCGGTTTTTATAGAGGCAGTTTCGACTTGAAACGATTGACTTGAAATTCTTAATGGAGAGGAGGAAAATTCTGGGAGGTCTTTTGATAAGGCAAGGAATCAGGGAAAAATGTTCAGCATATATTACGGATGTCGACTTTCAAATTCTTGATGAAATTGTAGAACGTTTGAAACTATTGTACAGTACATTATCCTCTTCTGAACTTCAAGAGTCACTTCGTGGTTTCCAGCTTAGAAAATCGATTATTATTCTATTTCGTAATATTGCCACTATTCCTCCCTCCTTTTCAATGGACTTTCATTTTCCGGGTAATTTTCCATGGTCAATCAAAATCGAATCGGGTCACTCAAGCTGCGGAGAATCCTTGTTGATCATACTCGTATGATGACTGATTGCTTCGTATTTTTAAAAACAGAGGTACCGTTTTTTCTTCTTCTTCTTCTTCGTCTTCTCTCTTCATTATGTTATTCCGTGTTGTTCGAATACGTGACGGAATGAAGACGCTTCTCGGGGAGCTTTTCCCACGGCGTTGTTTCCGGCCTCGACACGGTGTAGCGAGGTGACACTTGGATCGTGACCCGGGAGTGAGATAGGTACACGCGCGTCGAGGAAGAAGCCTTAATAGCCCCGGACTCAGTGTGGGACTGGGAATGGGTTTCTAGTCACGTTCCGTAGTACTCCTGGCCGTACATCGTGTACGTGTGGAAGTACTGTTTCACCGACAGGGACCCGCGGGAGTATGTCGTTTAGTTCGTAATTGACACCCGGGATGACGCCTAACCGCAGGGGTTGGGAACGTGTTTTTGAACCACCGACGGGGGGACCCCGCTCACGCACTCTCATCCTCCATGTTATCGTGTCTGTAAGTTCTGGAACTGATGCAAATAATTTTTAGAAGCATGTCGTTCCCAGAATTTTTTTTTCTTTTTCTGTCCCGGTTTTCCGAAGTTGAGAACGGACTTAATCCACGGTTTCGCCAAATTTTCTGAACACGAATCACATTGCGAGGATTATAATGAAAGCGATTACCGATGCTCGAATTTTTAAATTTTCGCTTCGTGAGAAAGTAGTTGCATCGAAATTTAGAATTTCACTTTTTTGGGCGAGTATCGCTAAGCTTGTGGAAAGTCCCACCCCCCATGTTCTTTGTGTGACGCGGCAGTATTTCAATTAATTAACCCTCCTGATGGGCGATGGTAATGCGGAAAAAGTTGTTCCACAAGAGAAAATTCTCATAGGTGAATGCAAGGCCAAGGTTGTGGTTGAATTGTAAAATCTTCGCGAAATGAGGCGTGCCTTTTTTGCATTTCCTGAAGGTTACGACATTGACGTTTCGAAGGCTTTCTTATGAAAGCGAGTTGAAAATTGCTGTACGTTCATTCTCAGCGGTTTTTTGTTGTTTTGTTCTTGTTGATTGCGGAATGAAGTTGACTTCGCAAATTGAGTGTCCATGAGAGCGCGGTAATTCAGCAACCTGGAAGCCGACAGACCGTGTGCAATTTGCTTCAAATCACGGTCGACCCCTTTTCCAGCATCTTATCGAGTTCTGACATTTACGATTCTGCTGGCTGTTGTTGATGTAAGGAAAGATTTATTGATGGAGCTCGAAATTTGTCGTCGCTTTCGTTCCACTGTTCCCACTTTTCGTCTTAAAATGTCGTCGTCGTAATTGCCGACGATCGATTTTTCATCCGCGCTTGATTTCTTCTGCCGGCTCGTTCGTCGGTATTCCGTGCCAATTAAACTTCTGTGTCCCCAAGAAGTGGGTGGAATGATGTAATTGTACGCGCTGGGACGGGCATTTGTCGAGAATCCGTGTTGCTGGTGCGAAGTGGACCATTTGTCGACGAGAAATTCGTTATTAATTATGTTACACGTCTTTCTTGCTGACAATCCTACCTGAGCTGCTCCGCATTTCAAGATTAATGAGCTCGGTTATTTTGATGTGTTTGTTGAATGCTCGATTTAAGGTTAACGATCTGCTTTTGGCCTCGCATGCTCGCTACGATTTGATGCCAATTTTTCCACGCGGTCTTTCAGCACCTCGAATACCTTTCAAATAATTCCTATTTTTGTTTAGAATTGAATCCGAATTGTTGCATTTAGCTGAGCGTGACAATGTGTGACGATGTATTTTCAGACAAATATTCAGTGATTGACTGACGAATGCCCTTTTCCCATACAACTTGCAATTGAGGAAAAATATGTTTCTCTATGCTTGAAAAGCGAACCATTTCAAGAAATGGAACTGTGGCTTACCTATAAAAATCATTTTTAATAGCTTGGCAGATCTTCATTGCGTAACTTTACAATGCTTGTCTTTTGGAGATTTATTAGGATTTTCTCAAAAATTAAAACAGCGGGGAATAAGTTCGCAATCGGATGAAATCATTGGCTAACGTTTTCTAATTTTGGCTTTGATCTCAAGTTGTTGGAAGGGTTGTGACCTATCGCTTAGGCATTCCAAGAAACCAAAGAAATAATCAGTAACGACTTTCAGAAGCCATCTGTGGTTGTATAGTTAGTGGAATATAATGTTGACCCTTTTATAAACCGGAAACTGACTGGAAAATTTCGTTGACATAATTGTATGCGAAGTCCAATACTGTACACTGCACTATTGATGGTTAGTACGGTGCAGTAATTTCCATCAGTAAATCTTTTTCGGAACTTCTTAGCTTCCGGTTTATAGAAGTGCCAAATGAAAGTTGAATAAGGTGCTGATGCGAGCTTTCGTCATTGTAATGTACTTATCGTAATGTGCATTGTGTAAAGGACAACGAGCAGAAAATGTTGTCCTAAATTTAAATAAAATGAACATATACAATCCTGTAGTAGAAAGGAAGAAACGGCAGTTTAAGAATGGAAACCTGGATTATACCTAACGTGCACAGGAATGTTTGCGGTTTGCGGTGCTTCTTTAACGTCAGTGGTACACAATAATAAGTGGGCCCTCGGGAGATGCAAGCATTGCCCTGTACGAAGTAAAATGACAAGAATTTTCCTTGATGAGTGAAGACTGATGTAGTATCATGGGGAAATGGCTCAACGAAGGAAGTGGATCGACCAGTCAGAAAATGCTTCCGAGGTCCTCGCTAGATTTTATTCTTATTTATCTACAATATTCCATGCATAAAATGATACCTACGGTGGCTCAAAGTGGAGCCAAAATTCGTGGAAATCGTGATTTCAAATCTAGGGCGATATTCAAGAATCTATATTCAGTTTCATCTTTATTACCTGGGCTAGTGGCCTCGTTTATTTGCTGCTTAGATAATTGGGTATCGCGGATAGTTGAAGTTATGATGCTAGATTATTTCATTAACATACGACATGGCGAGCAAGAAAAGATCTTCTTGCAAATCCAAAATAGCTTCGTGTTTTTACTATACCTTCACAAACTTTTCTCAAGTAGTCCGTGAACTTTTTTGCTTTCCTTGCCACTTGAAATAATGCAATCTAAAAATGTCCGTTGCTACTGTTTATCTTCCTTTTCACGTGCATTTTTTCATTCGAAGTTCTGTGTCGAATGTGATCTCATTCAAGGCAAACAAGGCGGCGAAAATTTGAATCATGCTAGTTGCACTGTTTCCTCTGATCTACCGAATAATTGGCACCATTATGTAAAGCCAGTGATCAACGTTCTATTTTGAATGGTAGATTTCTTCGTCTCGTTTCCAACCTTATAAGTACTAAGCAAATCCAAAATTTGCTTTTTCCAATTCTTTTAAGCGACGTGTCGAGTAACGACCGAGATAAAAATGAAATTTCTTTGGAGATTTCTGAAAATTGATTGCATGATTTGAAAGACCATGGGAAATTCTTCAGGAGCCAAGCCTTTATTATGGTTAATTCCTTTGGAACACTGAACTGTGGAATACCGTATTCAAAAACTTGGCGTGGCTGCCGCGTGATTATATCCCGTTTCCTGCGTACATAAATTTGCTGAATGTGCTTTTCACATGTCTACTTTTGTTTGTTTCACCTTTTTTATCTTTATCTGTTCATCGCTTATGCTTTTGTGATTGAAAAATAAATGAACTTCGGACAAAGGCTTCTCCTTTGGACGCGAGGGAATCTCGGCAATGACGGTTGCGCGGGATGTCGGTGTGAGAGAATCCGCTTGTCGATCAATCGAAGTAGGTATATTTTTCCTTCCGTGTCAACCTATATTTTCCGCTCGTTTATTTTTATTTTTTTATTTTTTGCCTCGATTCGAATGCTTGATTTTTTCCCGTTCCGAATACGAAGAATGTCTGCGTTTTTTTGAACGTAGCGATGGTCGAAGCAGGGCGTTGTATCGACTTTGATTTCACGGTCAGTTGGATGATGGATATTCGACTTGTTTTACGAATGAAAGATAGACGTAAATTTATTGAAACGATGCAGGAATGCCGCATATTTTTGCAACGAAGGATTTAACGGCTTTCCACAAATCAAATTTTGTTTTTGGAAGAGCTCCGTCGCACTCCAGTGCTGATTCGTACCGGGATCGCAGTGAAAAGTGAAGGACGTCTTCGTTTCTGCAGAAATTCCGTTGATTGTTTTCGAGCGTCGGATTTCCTACTGCGCAATTTCAAATACCGAAGGCGTGTCTTGAAAACTTGAGGAAATTCCGAAATAAAATACAGTAAAGCCAATCATTTCTTCTGGTCGATTCTGAGCAGGTCGAAAACTACCGAAGCGTTACAGTTATGTTGAATTCTTGCTGCTTCCAAAGTTGATTGAAAATCTTTACGAAGGAATTCGTGTGTTACGCTATTTTTTCATTTATTTGTATCCCTTACTTGGAAATATTCTCCCTGGAGTATAATAGTTGAAATTGAGTATAACTGGAAGGGTACCTTATTCTCCCTCATCGTGACAAGTTGAAATTCTGATCTGATGATTATAATTTCGTTGGTCCTACATTTTGTGCGACTCGCATACTTACGCTTGTATTTTATGAAATTTCTTAGCGAACCGTGAATGTGAGCATTCTGAAGTGGTCAAATGGGAACAACTTCGTCAGAATGTGGAACACTAGATCAGTAGTCAATCTTCATTCTACGGTTGCTCCTGAAAAAAAGAAGAAATATTGTATCACTGTTACTTGAACACTGAAATACAATTAGGAGAGTATTTTTCAGCATAATAAAAATACTCTTAAGAGCAAGAACTATTGAGAAGAAGGTCTATTGTCAGATGATTCATGACCCCCAAAAAATTATGAGATGACCGTGTCCTCAACTGAAGGTTCAATCAAATAACGTTTTGCATATGTGTTTTGCAAAATGTTTGCTCATCTTTGACGGTTTTCGACAACAAGTTAAATACCCCGTGATTCAGACATTGTGGGTAAAGGCAGCTGTTGAAATGGTTCAGAGGAGTGATTCTTTAGCGTCACTAACTCGATTGATTCGGGCTGCTCCTGTCTAGATTATTATACGCAAATTATTTTCAGGACATGCTTTGTGCACTTTTTCTGCGCTTCTTCGGCGGTTTTTGGCCCGTGATTCAGACACCGTGGGAAAACGTAGCTCTAGAAACGATGCAAAGCATTGCTTCCTTGGTGACGACTTGTTCAGGAATGCGGGGAGCCATCAACTATCCATGGCGCGAGGCAAGTTGTCAACGGTTCTTCCAGATTTTTTCCTTCCGGCTCTGACTGAAGAAAGAAAACTGGAAGACGAACATGTCAACGTTTTAAGAGCTAGATGATGCTTTAAACCTGGAGAATGAATGGACGAAAACCGGTTCGGCAGGTTGTAAAGAAGTCCCGAAGATAGGCCGTGGAATGCAGATTCAGTGATGGCCTTTCGCCAGGTTCAATCTTGCTTTTTTGGCCATCCATCGAAAATAGAAAATAATGCATTGTCAACCCTCCTCATTGTGCCTCCGAATTTTTGACCTTAGTTTTTGGTGACATCTTAATTCCAACAAGAAGTGGAAGGACGTCTTGTGACGTTGCAACTAGGCACTTCGCTGTGTTGGTCATTCTTTCGTTATGTCTACGAATGTCTTGGCATGTTTTTTTGTGTTTTGTTTCTTGGTGAGGGTTCCACTATGTGGCCACCGTTCGCCTTGATACGGACAGCACCCATGAAAAAAAATTGCCGTGTTAAATTGTCTCCAATTGTTAAGAAATGGCAGATCGGGTGAATAATGTGTTCACGGAGGGTTGACGGTAATAATAATAAAAAATCAACTCAATGCTAGGCTTCTAAGATCTACTTCGCTCAAGTACCGAAGTTAAATCCCATAGGTTTCATTTTTCTTCTACACGGATTTGCTCTTAGCTCGATTCCACCGAGCAATTCGGACTCCGTGTCGATTTTTTCGACGTCAACATCATTATTTTCTTCTCCGAAGGCGACACATCAATAATTATGCTGCCACCGTGTTAATTTCTCTTAGTAACGTTCTAGAAATCTTAAGTCGATCGGCTAATTGCGAGAAAAAAAAATAGGGTGTCATATCGACTCCTGTGCGACCACTTCGCCGGAGGACGTTTCATCTTCGGTGATTCTTTTGTCGCACTTTTGTTTCACCTGTTGGTAAAGTAGTTGCTCGAGCTTTTCTTTTTGTTTTTTAAATTATTCTATGATGAGTGTAATCTCCCTTACAGATCAGATTGTCCGAATGTTTGATTTTTTTAAAGTGTCCGCATTATTTACTCGGGCAGTTTCAAATTAGCTCATCGTAAGTTCGACTTTTTCGAAGTTCCTTCAGTGTTTCTTCATAGTTCATCAGGATTTTGTATTCTAAGGGAAACTTTCTGTTTCCCAATTGCTGTGGTATTTTCTGGAAGTACGGTACTTCTCAAAATGAAAGATAACTCTTGAGTCATGTGCGCTGTTGAAATTCTTCCATCATTTTCGGGATTTCAAATTTACTGCATTTCGAAGTTCTAGAAGCCTTGAATTTCTGTTCTAAGGGCTATTAAAATTCGGTGCCCAGATTACCATATTTTTTGACCTTCTATGTTGGTAGCCGTTCGTGATGAACGGCGTGTTCTTGTTGTCACTTGGAGCTCTTTTGTGTTACGGTTGACTTATCTATCCCGTATAAAACCCAGAAGGTTCTGTGTGTGACTCTTCAAGGCGACCTCACGTTATTTTATGGTCCACGTTTCACTTTATCACGAGTTGGTTCTGCGCAAGTTTTCCTGAAGTCGGCGACAGTGACCGCCGGTTGTTTTTGTTTTTCTGTTCCTTCCACTCAGTGTTGTTGCCGCACCACAATTCGGGCCGTGTTTATTGGACAATTTCTGGCGGAGGTATTTAAAAATGCACTCTGCGTGTCGTCACGCCGAAACTCGGCTCAAGGAGCAAGATAGAGAAAGAAGCATATTTTTTATTGTTATTTTAGTCTCTTTTTTTTTCGTCACGACGTTTCGTCGGGCGTATAATTGATCCAGTGCTGATGATCGTTTCTCGCTCGGCCAGCCGCGAAATACAACCTGCTGATGATCCCTTCTCGATACGCTTCTTCAATTTTTCGAAACTTTTTGTTTTCCTGTCGCGTTTTCACCAGAACGAAGAACGTTATCGTCTTTAATTGGGTAAGATATAACTCCAAATCTCCGGGGAAACTAACAGTCACGTCTTGATATATTAATCTCGGATAATGAAAAATACCAAATCCCCATTAGAATCATTCGCACATTGGTTTCAAGCTGCGATTCTTTCGGGGAAAGCTGTATACGCCGCTTTAAAAAAATCTTCCAAGAAAAATGCAGCCTTTAGTAGATGAAAACAAGCCGCCTTCCTGTTTTCAAAGAAAATTCTTCGGGAAAATCCTTCGATCAGGCACGTAGAAACAGTACTCAAAATATGCAAAATGGTTCGATGATGGCGCCGCATACTGTATTACAGAGCAGTACTGGTTATTCCGGAAATATCGACTGAGAGACCGGTAACGGTACTTCAATTAAATTATGCTGATCGTTTTCCTCCGTGTCGTTTAAATAAATAATTAAAAATGATTTTTAGTCCCATTCGATTATGGTTCATAACAGTCGTGATTATTGGCGCTTTACGTTTTCCATTTATTTTTGGTTCACAGTGCCGGGTTTTGTAGAAAATAGCTCGTTTTTGAAAATGCTGATGTCATAAACATTATGGATATTTTTGCCGTGTGAAGCGCCAGAATAATTTCTGAGTTCTTCTTGGTTTGATTATCGTTTGCAAAAATCGTTTCTTCCTTTGAAAATGTCTCCGATAAATCACGCGTATATTTTTATTTGGAATTTATCGCTGTGTAGCATTTATGCTCCGAATTTTCCCCACACAGAGTTCACAAAAAATTGGCGCACATTTCTCGAAACGTACTATTGGAATTGGCCCATTTTGAACGGCCACTACTCCTTTCTTTCATTCACTTGTTACTACGTATGCGTTCTTGTTCTAAATAAAGGGATCGTGCTTTAGAAAGGAGAACGGCGATTTCTGAAATTGTATCGAAAGATTTACCTCGTAAACAAGCAACAGGACTTTCTAGAATCTAGACGACGAGCTTGACTGGTCTGGCGAAACGACGGTTTTGATGATTCTAGAATAGCGGGGAGAACGGGTTGCTTGACTAGGCGCGCGAAAAGGAAGCATTCACGCGCTTGCGGCTGCAGGATTTTTGGCAGAGGCCTCATTTTTCCCCGTTCACCAACGTATATTTACCATCTGGGTGTAAAAGAAACCACAATTTCTTTGAATTTCCTTTCTTTCTGTAAGTACCCTGCAAAATTACTGTGGACATTAAAAAAAATTGATTATAATTAAAGCGACGAGGGAAATATAAAACTTTGAAAGATCTGAATAGTGCATGTCTTCTCTGATTCACTTTTAGTCAATTATTTAAAATAGTTCTCGTTTATAAATGGCCCGTATCCCCTCAGATATAAAACTGATCGATATTTTTTTCCGCCTGAGAAAATGCTTGCGAATGTGGTACACACATTGAGTACTTTGGATAAATTCGGAATGTATAAGAGAGTCCGTCGATCATACTCATATTTAAATTTGGGTACCTGTACTGTGAACGTTTCTTTGATTGAATACTGGACTTGCGTTTATTTACAAAAATTATGTTGTTCTGATTGTAATATCATGCATCAAACATAAGATGCCATTGGATACACGACATGAAAGAATATGAGACGCGCTCAGAGTTTTGTCGTTGAGTCGATTTTTGCCAAGTTCAAGATTCATAAATTGGAGGAAATGTAGTCATTTGATGTAGCTTCATTTTGGGAAGATATAGAGGTTTCGCTCTTGTGTTGAGTGGGGCTTTTTTTTAACTTCTTGGCATTATTTTTTTTTTGCCATGTATACTAAGCTCATGCTTACCGTATTTGAAAAATTGCGTTGTCCAGAATTATTACTCAATGCATCACACATAAGGCTCCCTTGGACACACCGCATGAACAAATGTGAGACGCGTCCAGAGTTTTCTGAATAAGTCGATATCGTGAAATATATGATTCATTAATTGGAGGATTTGTGATCAAGATTCTGATATTTGATATTGGGTCATTTTCGTGGAATTGAACTTTTTTTTCTTTCCTCGTGTGTTGGATGTGGATTTTTAATTTCATGCATGTCTTCTCTGATTCACTTTTAGTCAATTATTTAAAATAGTTCTCGTTTATAAATGGCCCGTATCCCCTCAGATATAAAACTGATCGATATTTTTTTCCGCCTGAGAAAATGCTTGCGAATGTAGTACACACATTAAGTACTTAGGATGAATTCGGAATGTATAAGAGAGTCCGTTGATCATACTCATATTTAAAACATTCAGTACATACATTTGGGCACTTGTACTGTAAACGTTTCTTTGATTGAATACTGGACTTGCGCTTATTTACAAAAATAACGTTGTTCTGATTGTAATACAGTATCATGCATCAAACATAAGATGCCATTGGATACACGACATGAAAGAATATGAGTCGCGCTCAGAGTTTTGTCGTTGAGTCGATTTTTGCCAAGTCCAAGTTGCATAAATTGGAGGAAATGTAGTCATTTGATGTAGCTTCATTTTGGGAAGATTTAGATGTTTCGCTCTTGTGTTGAGTGGGGCTTTTTTAACTTCTTGGCATTATTTTTTGCCAAGAATACTCAGCTCATGCTTGTATGAAAAATTGCGCTGTCCAGAATTATTGCACAATTCATTACACATAAGGCTTCCTTGGACACATATCATGAACAAATGTGAGACGCGTCCAGAATTTTCTGAATAAGTCGATTAGCACTTTATATACTAAGTAATTAACCTCCTAAACACTAGTTCTAAGACTATAAACTATAACCCAGTAAAAGCACCTTAACTTGAAAAAAAAGAAAGGAGCACACAACCTACACCTAAAAATTAAAGATGGCGTTCGTTTTTTTTTCTTTTGTTTGCTGCTGCAGGTTGCGAAGAAGGAACCACCAGCCCCGGTGCTCGAAGAATCTTCAGCAGAACCACGGTGCTTGAGCTCCAAGAATGACGCTCCCAGTTACTGGGACGCGGACGAAGAGGCGTCTTACGCGTCCGACCTCCGGTCCTCCTCCTACCTGGTGATCAACAACCGCCACGGGCGCCCTCCTGCACCACACCCGCCCGCCGACTCATACCCGGTGTCCTCTCAGTCATCTCACTACTGGCCTTCATCTACTCAAATGGACGACTTCGAGCCCTCCGACCCCGGGATGTCCATCGTCACTTCGGGGGTGTATTACCCGCCGCCGTCACCGCCACCAGCACCCGAACGAGACCCCGCGTGTCTCAAAGACATCAACTACGGACCTGGGCACGAAAAGTTCCCGTCGTGGCCGATGCCACCGGCCCCGGTCAACAAAAGCAGCAACCCCAACGGCAGCCAGCGCACAAAGTCCTGGACTGACCAGACCGAGTACCCGAAAGAAAAAGCCCGACCTTACTTGCGACCGTGGATGGTGAAGAAGCAGCCGGTTTGGGCGGAACCCGGTTTGCCTGATCCCGGGGATTTCCCAGCGCAAAAGCTGAGGCGTCCGAGGGCGCCGTTGCCGCCGTTGGACAAAGACGGGCGGCAGTACGGGGACGTGGATTACAACCTGCCGTCGCCGCCGGAGCGGGATTCTTCGCACAGGGAGAAATGGCGGGAGCCGGACTGACTCCTTTGAGAGCGCTTTAACCGCCTTTACCTCCTTCCACCTTGGGGCAAAAACCTGGTTGACGCGTTGCTGTCAGAGCGTTAGATGACCTGCCTAGCACCGATGTTTCTACTACGCATTCTACATACTGAGGGTTGTCTGGTTTCCGCCCGAAGTAAAAAAAGAAAAAAAATGCCCAACTAAATAGTTCATTTATCTTTTTCGTTCACGATATTTGGTTAATTTGTTTTTCATGTCTTGTACTTTACTCTTTTCGACATTGAGTATTTTCCGATCTGTGCAACTTTTTGCTTTTAACCTTAAACCTGAAAGTTGCCTTGAATATCCTTTCGCAGGAGAAGAAGGTGCAAGAGTCCAGGCAGTGAATGTAAATACTTGAAAAATGCTCTTCATTTTTCTGAGTCCAATTGATTTGACTTTGAAGCGTGCGTAGCCAAAGAATTATGTTGTACTTGAACAGTATTTTTCTGATGAACTTTCAAACCAACTCTCGGATTCTATCATTTTTAAACTTATCGATATGCTTAGCGAGAGTGCAGAACGCTTTTATCAATTTCCAGCTGAGTTTTAGAATTCACGTCGTAGCAGATACAAAAAAGTATTAAAACACATATTTTGGACGTCTCGGAGCACAACAACGAAATGAGCGGGTAAAAAGGCAGTTCCACGAGTGGCTAAATTTATTTCTTCTGGGAATTTGGTCACTGTTTTTGTAACATTGGGTGGAAAATGTTCGCATTTGCAAAAGAGGATCCAAAATAATTATCTACCTCGATCTGATCATCTGAATTTACTTGAGTATCATCGTCGTTTCATTGGATACTATACAGTACTTCTGGCGGAAACCGTGAAAGTTACCTGCATTTATATCCATTAAATTTTGTTGTTGATTTTCTCAATCTAATGTCATTTGCATTTTTCGTAGACATTCGGAGAAGACCTTCAACTCCAGAGACGGCCGAGAAAGTGTGGCGACAGTGGTGACAAACAGCAGCAGCAACTCCAGCAGTGACACCCTCAAGTGTCACGGGTCCCTCGGAGATTTGTCGAATTACGGACATCTGAACAACAATAATGGCGGCAATAATAATCAGCTAATTATGAATTCGCCTGGTTCCCCTACACATGTGAAATACGACGTTGCGCACAGCGCGAAGGTGCCGCCGGTGGAACGGCATAATTCGGAATGCG
>CAJPEX010000716.1:0-84523 GCA_905338405.1 Notodromas monacha
CACTTGAAGATTATTCCAGCCTGCGGCACGTTTGCCCCAAGTGCTGTGGAGAGCTGCCCAAGAAGCTGATCTTTTCACAGCTTGGAAAAGAGCATCAGTGATCCGGTCCAGGTCATCGTCTTTATGACTCGCTTGATTATAATGCGACGCTGCTGCCGTCAACAAGACGTAAGAATTCACCACCAAAACCAAGGAAACCACGGCAGTCGTTGGTCCTGTCATGTCTCGCACTGATCCTCTTTTGTCTGGATATAAACGAAGATCTGATATCTTCCCTGCTGAATTGAAGGTTCAGATTGTGTCGTTGAGTTATATATTCCATTACAGGGGTACAGGTGGTGCCGCGCAATTTGACCCTAATCCATTGCTAGATAAGGGTTGAATTCCAAGGCAGTCAAATTGTGAGAGCTGTGAAATTTAATTTTTGACAAATCAAGTTTGACATTTTGAGTCACTCTGCAGGTTTAATTGTGGGGCATGAGGTCAATTTGCGAATTGATGTCCTAGTAAATTTGTGTGTCAAATTGCAGGATGGTCAAATTGCAAGATACCACCTATGCACCTTGCAATTTTATCACCCTAAAATTTTTCCACCCCGCAATTTGATGGTCAAAGTTGCTGAAAGGTTGACTTCCAGTTACACCTCTGCCCTGCAATTTGACCCAAATAGAGTCTTTATACATCATATTAGTGTAGAAAACATTGCATTTGACATTGTCTTATAATTTGACTGCTCCACAGTTAGACCTAAGTCTAACAACTGATTAGGGTCCAATTGCAGGGTACCACCTGTATAAGTAAATGCAGTTATACAGTGAAAAAAAAGGCTGTAGGACCAGTAAAAAATTGCTTCCTTGAGACTACTAATTTGTTCTAAAGTAACTGATTTAGCACAGGGAATATTTAGCAGGGCCCTAAATAAACAACTTTGTTAACTTTGTTGTAATTATTTATTAAGTATAACCAGATTCATTTTAATATGATTCTACTGTAGCTCGTCTGGCTCAGTACACTGATATTCGATCATGAAATACAAAATCTGTTATGCATTGGGATATCCCTTTCCACACGAATATAAAACTTCGACCCATCGAACATCCACCTAGCTTTAATCAAAATATTCAACCTTCAGAAAATTTTCCGCAATAAGATAAAAAAAACGGGTCCGCTTCTTCAAAATACAGAATGCTAGAAGCACATTTCAACTATATATATAGAATGTATGCCCGTTTTGCAGAGATCACGAAGGCAATTAAGCAAAATGCATTATCATACAGAAATAAATAAAAATTTCCACCGGAAATCGATTTTCGCGAAATATTGTTTCCATCAATATCAAGCTATAACCAGATGACTATGGAAAAAAAATTTCAGCCGCAAAATATTTCATGAGTGGTTTCTCACAGTTTCAGCTTACTTTGTTCAGTTGAAAATATTTTGAATATCTTTCTCAATGAGCATTTTCAATTATTGACTTAGAAATGCAAAAAGCGCATGAATAAGCCATCAACGCGCGGATTAGCCTTTGCCTAAAAATGTGAGATTCAATCCATTTTACCTGTTCTTTTCGCACGTGGATTAAATCGGGAAATTTTGCCTAGATACGCAAAAAGGCAATAAGCATCCTTTGCAAAGTTAAGAGGAAACGTTTCAACCATGATATGATGTGGAAAACGAATTTAAGAATTTCCCCAAAGGCCCTGGCAACCTTGAATACACTTAAAAGTCCATTTAACTGCGATACGGGTGCACTTGGGGAAGTCGACGATTTCCACGTGGACATAAATGTGCGCACCCAAAGCATGATACCGGGTGGTCAAAAAATATGCAATTTTTTTTGTTAAAGATTTCCATTTCAAACAAATAATGCACCTACACCGTGAAAGTGAAGTTCAATCTGCTTCAATTTTGGAAGCAGATTAAGAAATGAACTCTGTGGGCATGGGGTATTTTTAGAAATTTAGAAATCATAAAATATAAGATCAACAGGACGATTCTTGTTAAATATTGGGCCGTTTTCTGATTTAAAAGCGGTGTCGAATAATTTTTAGACCACTACCTTGGAAAAAACTGATGGGCACTTACTCTCATTATCAGTGGGGTAGAAATTTATCGTTCAATTTAAAAAAAATGTGTTTCCCATCCAGCTTGAAAGTAATATGCGATAATTTATTGAAAATTTCAACGTAATTTGCGTAACCTGTTCCGAGCGGCACTCAATTGCGCATGGATTAAAAGGAACGCTGTTGAAAGCGTATGCGAAAATATTGGCTCCATATGATTACAGCAGGTTCTAGAACGTATTAACCACCCTTCTTTGTATTTGTAGAAGCTTGTTTTCAAAGCATCCATCTGTTGGGAAACGTGATCAATCTTCGAAAGACGGCTCATCTTTCAGGCGGGCATCGGTCTTTTATAGCCGAGAAAAAGCGGCTGTGATCAAATATCCCCGAAAACGCGTGTCTGGAAAACGGCAAAGGCATACACTGCAATTTTCAGCTCCTTTGAGTGACTTTGATTACGACTTCGCGTGTCTGCTAACCACGGGAAACAAGGTGCAAAAATACTTTGGCTTTGATTCATCATCGTTTAAAAGCTCAAGATGCTCGTATTGAAATTCCGCTCAGCAAATGAGGCAGAAGTTCAACTTTTCGGAAAACTTACCGGTTCTCTGGGATGGAACTTATATTTGTGCTGGCACTGTTTTATTCGGAGATCAATCGGATGATGTTAAGAAAGGCTGAAATGATTCAGTGGAAACTGGCGGGTTTCCGACGAAAACGTCGTTCGATTTCCCGCCTGAAAAAAAAATGATTTCAAAAACTTGCGATCAATGCAAAGCATCGCATCCGCGTTTTCAGAATTTCTTTCGCGAAACGACTTGATAAAAATCAATACCGGATGTGCGAGAAAATTGGAAAAAAAATGCATGTCTTTCGGAGGAAGCGAATTGCTGAACTTTTCGGTTAAATTTTCGTTAATTTCAAAAAATTGCGATCACTATACGTTTCTTTCGCTAAACACTTCGATAACAATCGAACGCAGATGTACGAGAAAATGGGGAAAACTGCATAGTTGTTTTTAACGGAGTATGCGAATTGCTGAAAATTTTGCGTTAGAAGTTTCTTTGGTTTAAAAAATAATTGTGATTAGTAAGTTTCTTTCGCTAAATACCGATAAAAATCAAACGCATATGTGCAAGAAAATCGAGCAAACTTTATGATTTTTTTCGGGAGAAGAAAATTGCTGAACATTTCTGTGAAAAGCGGTCGTTTCATGGACCAAAGCCACTGGTGAACTTTCGGGATGAAATGTGGGACCCTTGGCGAGAAAAGTTCTTCTGTCTCGTGCTAATAAATTCGCATTAGTTCCCCGGCCTGTTCCTGGCAAGATGACTTGTCCCACAAACTATTTACGACGCAATATTCTCCACCTATAGAGTGGCAATATTTTGCAGTATAATCCTCTGATTTGTGAGGAAAATTATTTGAGACGAGGGAATAAAAGTGGTGCAGGAAATCTGGCTCGAAAGGAATTGATTCCGTTTATTTTGTAACGCAGTGGTAAGTTTATTGCAGAATCAACTCATATGCTCTTCATCATCTGAATAATTTCACACATTTTCCAGGACCTATTGCATATTTTTCGCATTAGGATTCAATTTTTTCTAATTCGAGATATTCAAAATTTATCGAAAAATAAAAATGTCAACAGGTTACAGTTAAGAATTTCTTCCGTTATCTTCCTTCCTTATCTGAGTCTTCATACTTTTGATAAACATTGGGACCACTTGGCTTTCCAGGACAAACTGTATTTTTTCGCAGTACGACTCTACTTTTCGTGATTAAAAATATATTAAATTTCTCGAATGATTCACAAAACAATTTCAGCAGATAACTACTTGAGTGATTTCTGCCATTCTTTCTTCCTCGTACGGTTCGATCTTTTCGNTGACAGCGCACAACAACAACCAGTCGCGAGTGCTCGGGCACGAATGCTAATGGACAGAATACAGCATTGCGGTTTTAACCAGGTGGTCAGCCAGCAGGTTATACGACTCGCTGGCTGGCCCAAAAATAAGACTTCATACACACACGCGTTCGCGAGACAGAACGCGTGACGGGCGTATTATGCATGCGTCAGAAATACTGTCAGAAATACCAGAATCACGTAGGAAGGATGGAGAGAGAAAATCGGGCTAGAGAGCCATCGAGGGCTACCTAAAAAATAATGGATCACACGTGTTAACCTCGAGGCAATTTCCAGAGCCAATGCATGCTTAATATACAAGCGTGAGCATTCAGGGACTTGTTCGCCCGGGGTTGCTTCTCTGGTACGTTGGGGGTATTTTCATAAAATGGTGCCGAAGTTGGGTGATTCAATTTGAGGCGAACGTGGTTTTCGATCCGACGCGATATTATAAAGCTTTAGCGGAGGTGAACTTCCCATTTTAAAGAACTATTTTGAACGAATTTTTTAGCACGAGCAAAACTTTATATACATCACAACGTTAGACGAACTCGCAAAAGCATCGTTTTGAAAAACGGAAAGGATCCTGACATGTGCTTGATTTCATGAATGGCTCATCTGAAACTGATATAGCGAGATCATTTTGGAGTCTTTGAAGTCAAATTTGTCGTCATCCAGAAAACATATCTGTCAGTTCCAGGTGCTTGATTCGAAACGAACTGACTTCAGTTTTGATTCCTGACATGTTACTATGAAGAAAATGAGACCTGAATCATCCCAGACATCTGTTCCAACATTTTTCAGGTTGAAATATACAATACAAAACCTTCTTGAAATAAGAAGGACGCGTTCCAAGTTCTTCATATTTATCGAGAAACTGATCAATAATACGCAATAAAATTTTACATTGCAACATTTCCTGATGAATTCGATTTTTCCGCTCATTTTCCGCTCGAGACGTCGAGACAAACTTCAAAAACTTCTCTGGAATATTTTCGGTGTTGGAAAAAATCATGCATTATTGCTTGTGATGGGAAGAGACCGAAGACTTTGAAAGATTATTGCTCTAGATTTTAGATCACCATTCGAAGGAATCACTTTTTGAAGAAAAAAAATGACAGAAAATTTCATTGAAGCATGAGATTTACATGAGAAGAATACCAACAATTCAATTCAATCTGCTTCAACGTCATCCCCTTTGAAATTTTCGGAAGCACAGCGGCTTGATTGTCCCTCCGCCTACGTGAAGAACAGTCAATGAATTCATTCAAATCGATCATCTAATTCGGTCTTTCATCTTCTCTCACTGACAGAAGCCTAGGCTCAGCACGTGGTGTTGATTATTATTCAGACTCAATCCTCTGTTTTTTGTTTTACTTTTTTGGTTCCGGCCGTGGTCCCGAGAGTGATTAAAATTCATGAACGGAGTCGTAGACGTTGCAAAGATCGTGGATTTCATTGTTTTTGTTTGAAAGGAAGAAGTTTCTAGATTATGGTCTTCGCTGAGGAGTAAAAAGGGAATCCAGAAAATGTCAAGATTTTGAACAAATCAATAGCCATTTTTCACCGCATTTGAATGTCGACGCATGATGTATCTTGCTAATTTTTAGGCCTATAAGAAACTCAGAAACAAAGGACAATTCTAAAATTCTAAGCAAAAATTTAATTCGATCTTGTACACGTCGTTGAAATTATATTTTTGAATGATTAGTTAGTTGATAATTTTCATAAGAAATGTGCAGATTAAAGAAGATACATGAGAGATGCGTGAGAAAACGTTTACAAATGTTTCTCAAATAAACATTGCTGGGATTCCATTTAACTCCCTCGCTATTGATTTTAAGTTCAGGATGATGGTTCGTTGAAGCGTATTTTTTATCGTATCACAATTAGACCGTGATTTTCTGTTTCCGTACACTTAATGAGTCCGAAAATAAGAGGGATAGGCTAATCTTTAGCCATATTGAAAATATCCCAGGTTATTATCTTTTTATTAAATGAATGATGACGACGCGCAGGTTGTTCGTAAGGTTCAAAAGTCGGAATGTAAACATGAATCATGGTGATCCTTTTTTCCAAAGAGGGTCAAGCTTTGAGCCTTATTTTCTTTTTCTCCGGAAGTAGATGAGGTTGGGTTTCTTTTATCGTTAGTCAGTGAACCGAACTGTTTCTGTGCGAAGATCAAAGGCAAATGCGGTTTTCCAGGAAATAAGTTTTTTCCTGTTCATCGTGGAACAAGAAGTTCGGTCGATGTGTAGCCGTCGTCGTCGTCGTCGTCATCGTCGTAGTCGACATCGTCGATCACGTCGTCGTGAGCGACACAAAAGCACACAGGCAACACTCGATCCCTGGAACCATGGACCAAATATAATGGGTGGGCGAGAAAATTGAGCCACGGGCATGTTTGCCCCGGTGATTGCCAGGCTTCTTCTTCCGTCAGGGATTCGATCTTGTGGCAAACTCGTCTCTATTTCCATGCACACCACTTCTTACATCGGTGATGGCTTTATTGTGGTCCTTTCTGGTCGACAGGTTTATTTGATGAATAATGAAGACAAAAATTGGATGTCGTTAACGAGGAGGAGAAACGGGGCTGTCATCGTTAACGGGGGGTCTCAAAAACCCCAAAGCGCATACACAATAGTTATACTGTACATATAATATGGGCTGCATTTTAGAGGCTTCAGTTTTAACCTTTTGATTGCCAACTGAATTTTTGTTTTATGTGCAAGCTCATTTACCAGGAGTGATATGATGAAATCCCCATTTTTGGAGTTTGATTTTGAGCCATTTTTATACGATTTGCGAGAATCATTCGACCACAACTGATGTTTCTATAGAAACGGTCATGGCCAAGAAAAGCCACATGACGACCTTGATTTTCACCCAAAAAAATTCAAAATTTATTTTTTCCAGAATAACTTCATCTCTTACGCGTGACTATAAACCGAATTGTAGCGCAGTCTATTTTCTGCGTGTATTACATCTGAACCTTGTCCAAAAGTTGAATAGAAATCAATTACGTTGAAAATGAATGATTTTTACGGCAGCCAATTTTTATTAAGTAATGCATCTTTCATTTTCATGCGTTTTGCAGGAGAACATTTATTGTCTAGTCAACAGGACAATATAAAGAATGTGTAAATCCAACTAGAATGTGATTTCATACAAAGCATGTAGATTTCTTTAAATTTTTGAAAAGCATATATGTTAGATTTGATGCTCATTCGCAATTTACCTATAACTCAATTTCGGATATGAGATGAGCGGCTCTAAGCTACTTTTCTCATTTCGGATTAAAGGGCGAAAATAATGTCAGATCCAATGCATAAGGATTTTTTTCATTTCTTAGACTTGGAGTAAATAAATTTGTTGTCTATCTCTGATTACGATGACAATAATTGCCAGGTGAGTCTGAGAAATTAGTGCCATCTCTTTTACCTTCACAATGGTTGAATTTGGATGAAAATGAATCGAAAATTTAGTTTTTTGCTGATGCCGTGAAAAAAATCAAAGCAGCAATATGCTGCAAAATGAAACGCCTTCACATAAGCGATGCGTGATTGAGCTACCAGGTTGTGCATTTCATGACATCTGCCGTCCAAAGTGAAGAACAAAGCATCAATGCCATATTTGAAAACATAGATGACGCTCGTAAAAATTCATATCCAATCTTGACCCGGAAGACCGCTCAACGTTCCCCAGCTTTATCAAATGCTTGTAACCATCTTATTGCTGCTGAAATACAGTATATACAGTAATTCGATGTCCTGAATGACTCATTCAACAGCTCGCAGGTCTCTCAGGAAAGTATTTGCAAATTCAAGTTCTTCGATGCCTTCGAAGTAAGATTTTTCCTCATGGATGTAGTCCAGAACCTTGTAACTCGCGACTTGTTCGAATCCTTGTTTCTTGAAGATGTGTGCAGTTCTTGGATTTGTTGCCAGAACTTTAACAACATCGAATCCATTGTGACGGCAGACGTCATAGGCAATGTTTAGGATGTTTTGTGCAATTCTCTTGCCCCTGGAAACAATAAAAACGTTCGCTTTTCTGAATGTTCGTGAAGTAGCATTGACCTTCTTATGGTGAAAAAAGATCCATTGCTTTTCCGAGCGCAAGTCGATTCATTCTTGGATAATTACCAAGGCAACAGCAACATAAACACCAGTAAAGAATGCATTCCTCTGATAGTCTGAACCAACAAACAGCACTCACACTTGGTGAGTTTCCACGGTTTTCGGTTATCTTTTTGGACCTTATTATTTGTAAAGTATGGAAGCAACCAGGATTTCATCGAAACGGTATTTCCAGCGAGGATTTTCATAAATATTGTAGCTATATTGACAGTGAACAATATCTAGTTAAATAAAATTTAAAAAAAACTCAGAATCTGGATAGAACTGATTTGACCTGATGCCACCATGAGTAACAGAGCTCTGCAAGCAACACAGCCGATCAAAATTGTCGACTCAAAATGGCTGGCAGAATGTTTCATGAAATGCAAAATCGGAAGCAACAAAATTGATGGAATATTCGAGACTTTTACAGCATCGAACAGGGAAAATTTCGAAAAAATCATAGATAAAACTAGGTTTCAAAAAACCCCATAGGCAATGAAATGGTGGAGAAGAAGATGAACAGCTGAATACTGTAAATTATGCGATACGATAAACGAAATCACGCCAAAAATTCACCAATTGAAAATCAAGATGCATACTGTATTCTGGTACAACCAGCAAAACATGAAAACATTCAATATACGCAGCTTGAACATCGATCCAATAGTTATAATCGCATATCTCATGAATCTATGATTAAAATCGTGCCAATATGTAACAAAAAATTTAGATTTTTGCTGTACTCATTTTGAAGCAAACGGACCTGTTTTGAGAAGCTTTTATCATTTTGTTGTTATACATTTCCAACCCAATTGAGGTCTATTGAATCCCTCTTCTAACCACATTCCCTTTGTCTGCAGAATTTTATTACTGAAGCAAAATTAGTTGCCTTCATGTTGCTGTTTCGGAGAAATTCTATTATACCCAAGATATCTTGGTTTAAGTAGTTTTGAATGACTTGTAACAAAATTGCTGATCATTAATTTCGCAACCCATTTCTGCCGTTGATTAATGGACCTAATTACTTATGGTGAGAACTTGGTGAATCTCACCTGTAGTCGACGTTCACGTTCACAGCCAAAAATTCGACGTACTTGTCAACTCCAAATTTTTCAAATACGTCTGGCATTTCTGCGCTGGCAACTTCAGTTACAAAGTTGACAAGGGGATGAAGACGCTCTGGGACAATGCGAAAAATCTCCTCCATCATTGCTGCATCTTCGTCCTTTTTGGCAGGATCAACAACCATTGACAAACGACCAGCAACAATTTTTCCAGTTGATAAATCTGTTGCCTTCACGCTTAGTCCATCTTTGATCAAATGCTTCACTCCAAATTCCACCGGAGGCCGAGCTTCAAACGGTTTCACCTAAAAAAAATTTAGTAGATTAAAAAATTAATCTAAAAAACCACGTTTTCAAGAAGCAAAAAATAACCTTAAACGTGGTGCACATCTATTTCATTTGTATTTCACTTCTATGTTTCATCAATGAGGTTCCAAAAAATTGGCTAGAAAGTGAAGAAAGACAGATCTTACAAGATCGGAAGCATATAATATCATATAATTTCAAGTTGAATTTAAATTACATTCAAGAATACATTTTTTCATGAAAAATAAAAAATTAAAATCCATGGGGATTCAAAATGTTGCTGTCTTGACGAATCGATCTCTCTTATGTTCACTATAATCATAAGAGGCAGGATAAGATGAAAAAGTCACGCATCATTCAAAAAGCCCATAAGGGATAGAATGAAATATTCCTGAAAAATTAAATTTACCTTCAATGCTTTGTTCAGTGGCTCGGTGAGACAGAAGTCGCTGATAAAAAGTTCTGCGATTTCTTGCGCATCTTCGTCCGTCGCGACATCGTACTCAATACCGTCGATCACCTTTGGTGTACATCCCATTTTCCCCAGATCTTCGAAAGTGGAGAGAAAATTTTAGTCAACGCATAAATACATTCACTAAGACATTTTCAAATATTTAGTATGATGGAAAGCAATTTTTTTCACTGTACAATTTTCCACTGCCAGTTATTATCGCACCCCAATCACAATCGCTACACAATAAAGTTCAAGCAAGACAATTCTTGGGATTATTGAAGACTGGAAATAGATTAAACTTTCAAATAGGAGTTGATTGCTTTCGAATTAAAGTTTTTCTCTTTTTCCAGCATTTTTCAGTTGTTATTGTTTTCTAAAAAATAGCGCACTTTATGTTAAAGTTTCCAACAATAGAAATTGAATAATTCAAATTTAAATTAGATGAGAGCTAAATTAATTTTTCAGGAATATTTCATTCTATCCCTTATGGGCTTTTTGAATGATGCGTGACTTTTTCATCTTATCCTGCCTCTTATGATTATAGTGAACATAAGAGAGATCGATTCCTCAAGACAGCAAAATTTTGAATCCCCATGGATTTTAATTTTTTATTTTTCATGTTTTTTACATAAGAACTTACATTAAATTTAAGTTGAACTTTAATATACTATAATATACGAAGGCTAGAACATTCTAGACAGAAAGAAGTGAAAGATCGGTTAAAAAACCTTGGAGTAACTACTTTGTAACAACCCCGCAATTCTTAAACTGTTAAACTTCGAATTTTGAGAAACCATGCAGAGCAAAATATTCCAGATAAAAAAATGAGCAGCATTCGAAATCAAATTACATTAAGGTCCTTGTATTTAAGAAATTGAAAAATCCCGCTCTCAAAAAAATACCACATACTTTGTCAATTGCTCGCCACATTGCATGATATGGCAGAGAAAATTTAATGAGATAGAATTCAGTGAATCAAATTCATATAAATTTCATATACAATATATATTTTCTCGCGTCAGGGGATTTTAAAGGGAAAACAGCAAATGTATGCATCATCCCTTATATAGAATTATCTTGAGAGATTGTTCAATGATTGGAGGCTTTTAATCCACATTCATTCAAAATCCGGAACTCCGGCGTGGGTTCCGTCACTTTCACCAGTTGTCTTCTTCTTCGTCATACAATATTAGAAATATAATTGGCACGATTACAAGCTAATAATTTTCCTACGGGTCGTCTCGCGCAGTGATATTCATCGAAAAATTCCAACATGAGTCGTGTAAATCATGGAGCAACATTCAAATCAAACAAGTCATTTACGGGATGGAAAAAAAGTGAGTTGTATTCGACCGAGAGCCGAGAAGCTGACTGGGATCAGCAACAAAGCCAGAAACTCGGCTCTCCAGCAACCTTGGATCGAACATGCAGGGGGGGAGCAGCAGAAGTGCGACGACCTGCAACTGTACAAAACCCAGCCAGTGTCTGTCTTATGGCATCCCTTATACGTGTGTATGATACGTTATCTGCTTCCCTGAGACTCCTTTTCTTTCCTTCTTCTTCTTCTTCTTCTTCTTATTCACTGTACAGTATCGTACAGTACAGTATAAGGAACTGATTGCGGGCAGTGTTTTCATCACGCGGCTGAAAAGAGCAGACAGGAACCAGTTCTTATATAGTACTGTACTTATTCACAGTGGCTGGTGACTCACACCAAGAAATATGTTATCCGTGTTGATGGATGCAAGGTTTTCAAAATGACACGCTTTCCCCCATATACACGCATATATGAATGCGGAAATGGGAATTCGTTCCAAACCAATGCTTTCAGCCTTATTTGTAGTAACCTGCTGGTATTTGAACTGAAACCATCAATGGAATCTCAAATACGGCACAGAATATGATTCAAAAGAACGCTCAAAACCTGTATTTTTTCTTATATTGTGGAAAGAAAAAAGAAGAAAATGAAGAAAAACACTTCCGGGCACGGAAACGGGATGACCGTTCATCAATTTGCCCTCTCTGAGTTATTTATTTGTTGCTTGAATTGAAAATTGCAAATCCCTTTTTCCTATTATTTGTGATTTTCGCCGAATAAATAAATGAGTAGTTGCCCTAGTTGGTCATTTCAATCAAGTTTTTAGGTGCCTGTGGGAGGTGTCTATATTTATAGGCCAAGTTCATTTTTGCCAAAATAGGTTTCTATTGGTGAATTTCGGAAAGAAACATGTTTTCCTACTGCAGAATCTCGTTCATTTTACACATTTGAAGCTTGACAGTCGCTTTTCGAATCTGAACATTCAACGCATGTTGATGGAATTTTTCAGGATCGAAATTCCAACTTTGGCAGAAGATGCATCGTGATTTTCAACAATAAAAAACGCAATTGGTCATTATTTACGCTAAATTTTTAAAGTTTCTGTGTGCTGTGTAGATTCCAAGCGTATTTTTGCTAAAGCGAATTTATATTTCTGTCGGAAAACTTTGGGTGAAAAACATTTTCACTGCATGTCCTCTTTCTGCAAAAAATGATTTTTATCTGCATATTCTTTTTCGGATTCTAGCGTCATTTCTCGAATCTAAATATACTACGCCGACCTGTTCGAATGATTTTTATGGTAAAAATATTAACTTTGGCAAGAGATGCCGCGTCAAAACCGACGACGCTCAAACTGACGTCACGTCATGATAACACTTCTGAAGTACATTATATAAACAATTCTGACTGGAAACAATTATGTTTGACATGGATTATATAAGTGAGTGTTTACTTGGTGCTTGAACTGACATACGCGTGTCAGCCCTCACCCTTGTATGTCATTAAATTCATTATGTCTGTTGCGCATGAAATTGAATAACACAGCAACTCGACGCGACGCACGACTGCTCTTTTTCAAAGAATAAAATACATCGCTGGAATTCAATTCAATGATGTCTTCATTTCTGTCGCTCGACTTCTGAATGGAGATACAATACGATCTAACAACAAGCAGAATAATGGACACACAATAATTTTTGATTAGATTGACTGAAAGCGCTGGTTTTGCAATTTGTGTCTCGCTTCGCCAGTAGAAAATTGATAAAATATTCATTGTTCTGAGGCAGTGTTACGCATTCACTTTTTCAAATGAATTTTTTAACCGTCGTGTGACATCCGTAATTTTTCCTCGTGACATGATATGAAGTCTTGTTCATTTTATCAATTGTTGACGGGAATTTTCTTGCAAATTTTTTTTACGTACGCAGTTTGTTACAATAAATTCCTACGGCATCGGAAAGCTCAAGCAGCGCCGTTTTGAATTGCAGTTTGTGTTCGTTTTATTGGCAACTTCACCCAGGAAAATTTTCTTGTCATTTCCTCAGGTCCTTGACAAAGGTGAAAGCATTCTCCGTCTCTTCCATGTTTTCAAAATATCGTCTTCCATCGTGCATGAAATTCATCACGGGGTAGTTTGAGATTTCCTGGAAGCCTTGCTTGCGGAAAATGTGATTTGTTCTTGGATTAGTTGCCAAAACTTTGACGATGTGAACGCCCATTTCGCGGTAAAGGTCATAGCAAAGTTGCAGTATCCTTTGTGCAATTTGTTTTCCTCTGTCGAGAACACGGCGAGAAAATATTGATTAAAACGATCCGTGAAAAGTGGACAAAGGCACCATGGTGAAAAGTGAACAGATAGCATCATGGAAATTATTTCTTTGTTCGTATGCTAGCTTTCACGGATAAAAATTTCAACAAATTTAAAATAACTCCTTAGTAAAGAATTTTTATTGTTTGTGTTCCAATTTATTTTACAGCTTTCTCAATTTGTCTTTGGTGACACCTGTTACTCAAATAACCTCGGCGCCCGCTTCCAGTTTTGTTTTGTTATCGCTTACATTTTCCAAG
This sequence comes from Notodromas monacha, assembly GCA_905338405.1. Taxonomy (NCBI): domain Eukaryota; kingdom Metazoa; phylum Arthropoda; class Ostracoda; order Podocopida; family Cyprididae; genus Notodromas; species Notodromas monacha. Next base: position 13,801 of record CAJPEX010000716.1, read on the forward strand.
ATTTAATGATTTCAGGGTCCAAGTTTTTGAAGTTTTTTTTATCATTTTAATGACACTGTGTCTGTAATACAGTACAATATATCAAAGTACTGTAATGTTTTGTAGACATTGTCTTTAGATAATAAGCAATTTTTTTCACTGGCCGAAATTGCAGAAGTAACTTGCAAAAATTTAGTAACGAGCTTCAAATTGATATTCATTTGTGTCTTGTCAACATTTTGAAACATTGGTCTAATTTTATATTCTCGTTGAAAGTTCAGCTCATTTATTATAATTTTAAATTTTATGCGACAAAACCTTGAAAACAATCTTGAAAAAATGCCTGAGCGTGTTATTGTAATCTTTTGTCATCGACCTCCAAATCTTCTCTGACATTACTTCGTCTTCATTTACAGTGTTTTAAAAAAAATATATTCGTGAGTTTTAATTATTCGCAGCTTGAAAATTGGTCAACTTTTTTTTACCAACATTCATTATGTACACACAGCTCCTCGATTTTGAAATTGTCTGGATATCGATTTATTTTATGTTCCTCTCAAAATAATTGTAGGAATATTAACAACTGCACTCCATACTATAAATAAAAAAGGCCTTGACGACGACGTGATTAACTTACCGATAAGCCTGATGCACGTTGACGAGGAAAAACTCGACGTATTGATCGACACCGTATGTGCCAAAAATGTCAGCCGCCGCCTCGCCGCCGCTGTGATTCGCAATGAAATCAGCAAACGGGTGCAGCCGAGTCGGAACTTGCTGCAAGCAGTCGCGGAATTCCGCCTCGTCGGCGCCCTTGGCGTCCCGGCGCCGGAGCAGAGATACTCGCAATCCGACCAATTCGCCGGTCGTGGCGTCCTCGGCCTTCAAACTGACGCGATCCGCAATGCCTCGGGCGCAGATCAACTTCACTATTGGCAACGACTCCTCGGGCTGTATTCCTAGTGACCTTCATAGCAAAATATGACCACATAATGAGACCGCGGGAGCTGTTTTCTGTTTGTTTCTTTATTCATGCGAGATAATTTTGCTGAACTTGCGTTGCGTAATTCACTAATTGCATGGTTTATAAAACGTAGACAGAACACACTTTTGAAATTTAAACACTGGCTTTTAATATGTCTATAATCATTTTAAAAAAAACGGTCAACAAAAATAAAGGTTCTGACGTCTTCCGTCGAAATAATCGATTATTCAATTTTTAATTATTGAAGCCCAGAATTTCGCAGCTTTTGCTCTTAGTTGAAATGACAATAAGGATAATTATAATATTCACTTTTAAAAAATAACGCGGAAAATAATTTTTTTGAAACCAAATTCAACTTTTCAGAAATTTTAGCGTTTGATACACAGTATTTAAGTTTACAGTATTGGAAATCCTATCAGCTTGATTTGGTTAATCTTCTAGAACATTATAATTACCCGTGAAAAAAAAGGTATGAGCCAACAGGGTGCCAAAAAAAATCTTTATTATAGACAAGCCTGAAGATAATTCATTCAAACGTTCGAAGAGGGCATACATTTACTCCAAGTGTTTTTTTTTTATTTACGGCATTTTCCTCCATCATGTTTTGTTCTTCATGCATTAATTTCAGTTCTGTAATTGGTAAAAAAAAAATTGAAATTGACACCACTCACCTTGAACACGGCTCGGTAAGGCAAAAGTCATTTACAACGAGGTCAGCAGCTACTTCTTGGTCCTCGGGTTGAAGAAGGTCATATTTGATCCCGTCAATCGTCACTGGGAGCACCTTTGATTCCATTTTCCAAGTCGAGTATGAATTTTCTTTTTTAATAACCAAAGAAGCATTTCATCAATGACACGAATCATTGGCGTGGAGTGATACATTTGTCGTGAGAAATCTTTCAAGGTTCAAGGTGCGTTCCGCATTTTTTTTTAATTTTAGGGGAAAATTATTCAATGGGCAGGTTTTCCTTCTTGTTTTGCTTTTTGGAAGGATAAATGAGGGATATAGGATCATTATTATTCAGACGGCGGAGAAGTAAGTAATGAGACAGCAAGTGAGAGTACCGTAATAAAGGCAAATCGCGCGTGGAACCCAAGCAGCACTTATCCACATCACAAAGGGCACTCCCTTGGAGGCGAACGGGTTCCATCGCCTCGGAATCCAGGGCCTCGGGATAAGTAAACCCCTGGCTCTGATTCGAGAAGCAGGAAGTGCATGGGTGCAGATGCTGGTGGAGGCCAAGGCGCAAACTCCCAGCTGGGAGGCTGGAGAGGGAGCTGGGATATCTGGTTCCCGCGACGGGCTCGAACCATTGCCCCGAGGGCCGGGTCTTTCCTCATCGTCTGATGTCGCCACGGGACTTGCCTTGCGTGTGCGAAGGCTTTTCTGAAAATTATTCACGAAGACCTGTAGCAGAGGTGGGTAGCAACGGGCTTTCAAAATTTATTTTTTAGGATAGGATCATAAATCCATCCGTGAGGCTGACTTTCAAACAAGAGAAAGCCATATACAGTAAATGTTCAAACTAAACTTTGGGTAAATTAGTGCATACTTTATTTGCTCAAGTACGAAGCGCACCTTATTTCTCTCAACATTGAGAGGAAGAGGTAGTGCCCATCAGAGGTGGGTAATATACTTTATTTTATGTTGCAGAAGTTTAGGCGTGCATTATATTTGAATCCATAAGCAATTTCTTACCATTTTACCAGAAAAACGTACAGTATTGTGTTCGAAATACAGTAATTCAAAATGAGTTGAATTTAGGACTAAAATTTTATAAATATTTCAGTTTTAAAGCCACTTAAATGGTATGCATTTCTTATAGAGGAATAAAATTTTATAATAAACGTTGAGTGAGAACTCCTAATGTGGGTTTCACTTGAAGGCACATGATAACTAAGTACGGTAAATAAGGTATGTTGAGGGGTATCACTTCAGTTATCACAATAGAAACTCTTCAATTCAAACTCAGAGGTTGTGCCCCAAAACATGCATGGCATATTTCAGTTAGGAAAGCTATATTTATTTTGTGAAAAATGTGTTAAAACTATGCAGGGATTAAATTTTAAAACATTGGGGTCTCGAAATTGCTGCATAAATGAGTTGACACAATGCTGAACTATAAAGAAGATTTACATTTGCCAAATTATTCTCTCACTTTCATTTGAAAAGTATCTAGTCACATTTCCATTGATCTTCAAGTTCCTTGCTGGCACCCAACATGAGCCCTCAAAATTTGAATTATAGAGGTTTAAGAAGAGAAAACCATCAGGTTAGAGTATAAAGATTTTTACTGGAATGTTCTTTTTAAGGGATTCCGGATATGGACAGCAGGAATTAATTTAACATAGGGCGGTCTTTGACTTTGAGGTTTGAGGTAGCAATAAGTTCTGTGAAAATTCAGGCAAGCTTGGGGATGTATATCTTCCAATAAAAGTGCAAATGGTTCTGAATTCAGCTACTGAATGAGTACCGCAAACAGGATATTAAATTGTGTTTAGGCAATAAACAGAAAAGGCTCATAACTTTTTACTGAACCACAGATTTAAATACTGCAGCAGTGCCATTTGCGAACAAATTAGAATTGAATAAGAAATGAAGGGGCAGGAAAGGCAATAAAAAAAGGAAGAGATAAAATCACTCTTTGAAAGTGAGCTCCACGTTTCAGACGTAATAGTTCACCAGACGTCGCTTTTGGCCATGATGAAAACCGGAAAAAATAAATTTCACAAGTGGGAATTGTGGTTATTTCAGTCGCTTTATTCGTTCAAGGTTTGGGTAGCTGAGATGATACTGAACAACAGTTGCAATTATATAACTTTAAAAGTTATGTTTCATTATGGTTCATCCCATTTTCTTTATAGTGACCTCTCCACAAAGATGATGAATTATGATGTTTATACAGCATTCGCCAGATTATTCCATGCACAGCTAGATAGTATTCTAGCACTAGAATAATTCCCTCTTCATTAAAGGGCAACCATGCGGTTAATGGAAGCTTATTTGAGTCAATGAGGGGTAAAACTGGAAAGGTGCAGATTTTTTCAGCCAAAATTTTTCATCAGGGCGCACATAATCGATCCATCATGAATCATGGTTCATGAATCTTTTAAATAATTTGAAGCATCTGACTTCCTCCTCTCAACTTTTATTCTGATTTAAAAGCGGTTGTTGCACAAACTTCATCGTGAGCTGAATACTGCTCTCTTTTTTAAACTAAATTTTCATATCTTCAGGTTTTGCACCTGTTGGCTTTGGATTTGTGCACACATTTGTTTTTTATACCCTTGTGTATGGTGTCATTGCTTTGCTATCATATTGTACAATACATTGTTCTGAAAAAAACTATTAACATGCATTCAAGGAGTCCCTGTGAATAGCATGTTTACTCAATAAGTTAAGTACCATGTCCCTCAAATCCTCAAGTAAGATGCACACCAGGGTTTTTCAGTCCAAATTTGTTATAAAATTGTATCCCCAGTAAGACACGCACCCAATTTTCAAAGACTCTGAACACAAAATATGTGTCACAAGTAAAACCACCCAAAATTAATTTTAGACGTTAATTGATCCTGAATTCAGCATACGGTATTTTAAATGATTTCCATTACACATCAAGTTGTTTTCCCTAAACTTTCTAAAAAATGTATTCTATGACTCGCACCATGTTTTCACCTCTCGATTTAGAGAAAAAAAAAGTGCACCTGGTACTCAAGTAAATGCAGTAACTGACATACATGTTCTTGGAACCAAACCTGCTGATTGCCCCTGTTTGGTTTCTTCCACTATGTCTTTATTATCCCTTCTCCAGTTGTTGGGCTTCATGAAAACCCCATGAAGCATTGTATCAAGGAATTATTTACAGCTTCTCATTACTTTTTACAACACATATTTTGGTCTGGACAAGGTTTCTCTTCTGGAGTTAAAAAATGGTGTGTTTGATAGATAAAAAATACTTGCACGCTCTGTGGGAATTTTCCGCAAAAGATACCCCCTGAGTGAAGTGACAAAGAAAATTTAAGTAATTTGCGCAAACAGGAATTGGCACGCCAAATTCAAGAGGCGGCAATAAAGCCATCAAAGAGATAGCCCAAAAAACATAAAAGAAGAACCCAGCAAACTAAACCTCATATTGGGGAGAAACAAATAGCCTGCCAGACGGGCAAGAAGTTTGGAAACCTTTTTATGGCCAACATATGGCACAGATTTCCGCCCCATGCTCCAATTTCATTGTCAACAAAACCTTAAAACTTTACAAGGCTCCTGAAGCCAACCAAAAATTCAAAACTCCCACCAACAAACTTCTAAAGAAGGAAATTCGTTACACACAAATTTCACATTAAAATAGAATATATGGCATCCACAGCTGCCTTCTGCCAGAAACGCGTATATACGCCCTCCTAGGTTCTCTAAAGAGAAAATGAGGTATATAAAGAGGAAAATTGGGCAAGACTCGACACTAGTGCACCAAATCTCAACTGAACGCAATGTGTGTGTTTCTGAAGCATTTATTCCAATTTGCAATCATTGAAATCTTGTGAAAAAGTGTTTTATACAATTTCTATGAAAAGACCTTGTGTGGAAAACAAAGCTAGGGCTTATCTTTTTGGCCGGTCGCACACCGGCCAATTGCTGTTTATACCTTTCTTTTCACTCATTGACCTAACCTGATTGTATAAATTCCTACTCTCAGTTTTATATACAAAGACTTATTATATATATATATATATAACAAAGAAACTCAGAAATTAAAGAGGGTAGACAAAACCTTTTTTATATCAACAAAAACTTCTTACACGCTCGTTTGTGGAATACTAGAGTGCTGGTAGTGGTCTCTGTTACAAATGCGAAGCCACTAGACTTTTGTCAAAGGTACTCGTTTGCCCTAATAATGAACTCCTCCCACAAAGGGGTTGAAGACATAAAAAAGCATACAAAGACATACACGAGAGCCGTTTCCATTGCAACGGGTCACATAACTTGAGATCCCATGAGCGAGTGGTGCGCAATAATGGGAAAAGTTGCACCTGACAAGGCGAGAACGATTGTTTTCTTTTCAACACGTGGGCTAATTGATCCAGGAACAGAGAACCACATATAGTTTATAGATTAGGATCGGTACACTTGCTGCTCAGTGTACACTCTGCAACCAAGAAGCTTGGAACTCAGACTATAAATAAACCATGCTGGTGACATGGATGATTTTCGAATTTTTGGTGGCTTTGGCCGCCGTTTCGGCGCCGTTTTCGGCCGCCGTCATCACCACGGATTATTCGAGCTCCGACACGAGGTTCGGCTACGAATTGGTCACAATTTACAAAAGCAAATCGGCGATGAATGATTCGAGTTTGACGAGGAATGTTTGCGCTGGTTGGTGCCAATCCTTCTCGGGATGCGCCGCTTACAGCTACTATTTCCGATCCGCGGATAAATTCAGGGAGTGCAAAATCGGACCGAGTTCCACGTCCGTCAGGTTATTGGCGGGATCAACGGTTTATTCGAAACTTCGTAGTAAGGTTCCTAGCTTCCGGCGATTGTTTATTCACGCATTTTTGACATCGACATCTTCCGTGCGTGTATTTTAGTGAATCTCCTTGGAGGAGAAGCTTGTGAGTTTCAGAGGCAATGCAACAAAAACGCGTCTATGACGTGTGACAACAAAGTTTGCGCTTGTCCTTCTTCTCATGTTGTTTCTGTCAGCGGATCGCAATGTTTATTGAGTAAGTTATAGCATTATAAGTGCACAACATTAAAATAATGTGCATTTGATTGCATTTTTGCCGAAGTGGGTCGCGTGCTACGGAAGTCAGGCGATGTATTTCCATTTATGGACAGTTTTAAAGTCGTATATGCAGCGATTAACTCAGAATGGCTTCAGATTGGAAGGAAATGAAAATGTGCTTAAAAATGACAACATAAATCGCTCAATCAGGCATTCGTTTCTGAGTAAAATAAAATTTCTCATAATGGAAATTGAAAATGGTGAATAGGGTACAAACTCTGAAATCGAAGTGGGTCCTCACGAAAACAAGACCAAGCTTATGTACGCTATTTTTGTAAAATTTGCTGATGCAGCGAAAGCAAAAAACAAATGCAAATTTCTGAAACGCAATACCCAGATTTCATTTTTTTGTGAGCTGATTCAAGCTTTGCGTCATTTTCAAAAACATCCTTTCCATGCAAATCCAAACGAATTTAGTAGCATTCCGCGTATAACTCAGATTTGATAGAAAATAAAATAATCATGTTGCATCCCAAAAAAATTGCTGTTTTCTAAGTTTTATCTTGCGAAATCATGGCATTAATTTGCCATAATTAGCTCGAGTATAAAGACTCCATATGACTTCGAAATCGGTTTGAAAATTAAATTTATAATTTCCATCATTGAAATGAAAGTCCATGCAGTGTTTCACGAAGGTAATACGTCTCACTGATGCATTTCCGAAGGAATGCCCGTCAATGGAACGTGTATCGAATCTCAGCAATGCCCAGTTTCCACGGGTTGCGTGTCCGGATTTTGCGCATGTAACAGCGAAACATCCCTGCTCTTCGGAAATTTACCTTGCGTTCCTTGTAAGATCAAATTTGATGAAATTGACAAATGGATCCTGAAAGTTTAATTCGCATTGTATTTAGCTGCTATGTTCCAATACTCGATTGGCACTGGGCTGCATTATTTGCGGCATCCGAACCCTCAGGCGATTTATCCATCAAATTCGTTGATTTGGTGGTGCATCGAAGCCCCGCCAGGGATGAGATTGACTGCCAACACGTCATTCTGGGATGTGGAACCTTGCTGTGACTACGTCGATGTAAGTTTGGATATCGTAACTTTTTTTTAATAATTCATCCTTCAATAAATTGCAATTTACTAGGATGTGTTTTTATTCATAGGCATATATCATTCTGGGATGTGGAACCTTGCTGTGACTACGTCGATGTAAGTTTGGATGTCGTAACTTTTTTTTAATAATTCATCCTTCAATAAATTGCAATTTACTAGGATGTGTTTTTATTCATAGGCATATGATGGCTGCGACGCAAACAAAACCCTTCTGAAAACTTATCGTGCCTTGGACACGAAGGTGGTTTCCACGCAGAACATGATGGCATTCATGTTTTTCTCAGACTACACTCGCAATTATCTCGGATTTGAAATCGACTTGGTTCCTTTCTAATTTTTTTGCTGGTATTGTTTTTTGAAACTGAATGCACGTACGACTAAAGAGCTGTATAGATATATTATTTCTCGCATAAAAAAATGACGACTTGTATGTGGTGAAGGAATAAACACGCATAAATGTCTTTTCAAACAAATTAACACACAGCAGTGGTCTGATTTTATCCGTTTATATTATCATTCTACCTATTTTCAAAGAAGCGAATTCATCTGCCATGGATCTGTAGTTTTTTCGTTATTCTTTGAAGCATTTATTATCGGATTACACCGGAATGAAATTTCCTTCATTATAGCTGAGCAAACATACAATTGCATCAATACGAACAGAAAACTCGAACTACTCGTAATTTTTTATCCCAAAATGAAATGAGGTCCCTCTTCACAGTATTTCCATTATATGCTGTACTTGGGCTCGTTTTCAGACAACGGTTCACCGAACTTAATTAAGACATAAAATAGTTCCTGGCTTGATCGTGGCTTTGACATGCATAATTTATTGCCAAGAAAATGATTCGGAAACAAATCCAAGCTCGGAAATCGTTCCACTATAATATAGACTGACAATGTGTCTAACTTTAAAAAGGGTTTCGTTTTCTAGAAACTAGATGACCATTGAATTGTGACCGTGATTTGCTAAATAATATTGCATATTTTCAGACTTTTTTTTCTACTGGAACATACTCAATTTCGAGCTGCCTTCATCAATGTAAACTCGCAATCTTTCTCTCTCTTTTCGTGAATAAGTGCGTCAAAATCACAGGAAGTGCGAAAAAAATATATGTAAACCTGATCTCCAAGGCAACCGATCGACGTCAGAACCTGATTTTGTTATACACAATAATGGACCTCCGGCTTGAATCTAATATTATGAATAATGTGTGACTTATCTATTCACCATTGAAAACAGTGGGTGGAAACAGCGCATGTATTTTTTTGTACCATAATCTATACTCTACAATTTGCAGCGGTGGACTTGAATATTTCTTCATAAATCGACTGGAAATTATTCGACGCACAAAGAACGTTCCTGGATGTCTCAAAATAATCGACAAGATCGATAGATGATTTTGAGATATACATTTTTTTGATGTTATGGATTACTTTCCGTATAATTGGGCATATAGTCAAGATTTATTTTATTTTTTCAAGTATTCAACTGTTATTCATTAATAAACGGAAGTTTTCTACCGCGATTTTTCGATCGAATAAAATCAACAGAATTTCAATTGTATCTCCCCGTATTTATGATACTAAAATACATGGAAGAAAAATGTAGATTACAGTGTATGAAGATATACTGCATATTTTATTTGAAAATTTCTGTGAAATCGATATAAATTATACGGTACTTCAGAAATGTGTGCATGAAAGATTCGCTGACAGGACTTGCAGCTTTACCGAATTTGAAAAGCCTTCATAATTTGTTTAAATCTACTCCAAGCCGGTTTAAAAAAAAAACTGATCAGACATCCCTTGGAAGCAATCATGAAGATTCACTTGACACAAAATATTCTTCAAAAATCGCCGAATTCTTTCGTGGCCTATAGACAAGTTTCCATCATTGCAAGAATCAGCTCTTCCATGACTAAATTCTCTATAGAAACGAACACATGTTCATTCACAAATAATTTATTTCATAAAGAGAAAAAAAAGAGTTCGATTGTATACGAGCATCTGGGAATATTTCTCAATTAGCCATCGGGTGAAAAAAGGAGACCATGTCATTGCAATAGTTTCATTTTGCGTTATAGTGATAGACTTTCGATGAATCACGCATCAGTTATGAGGGTTCGTATTGTATATGTGCATTAGCAACCCATATGTTCTTGATAGGAGGTCACTTCCATGCTCAACAATACAGAGTTTCCGTGAGAAATTGTGCACGTGACCTCATTGTCTTTTACCTCACGTCGTGATACTTGTTTCAAAAATTTCCCGTGACGAGCATCAGGACACTGCTCAGTCATAAATCCCAAGGATGGACCAGTTCTTCGTTAAACCTCGAATAACGTGGCTGAAAAGGAGCGACTCGTGCAGAAAAATTTCAAGACCATGGTCTCACATCAGCGAAATTTTTATTATTTTCTGCCAGCAAACGCCGCTGCTTTCATTTTACTTTTCGCGCCGTTCACAGCAGCAGCGATCACCACTGGTTATTCCAGCTCAAATACGAGACTCAACCAGGAATTGGCAGTGATTTACAAAAGCAGATCGGCGATAAATGACGAAACCTTGACGAAGAATGTTTGTGCTGGTTGGTGTCAAGCTTACCCGGGTTGCACGGCTTACAGCTATTATTTCCGAACTATTGACAAGTTTGCAGAATGCAAAATCGGACCGAGCTCGACTTCGACGCAGCAGCGAACAGGAGCCACGGTTTACTCGAAACTGAGAAGTATACTGTATTCTGAAGCACCGTGAAGACTTCTTTCGAAAACCAGTTTAAAGTAAATTTTTCATGAGATTTCCTTCGCAGTGAATCTCTTTGGTGGAGAAGCCTGTGAACTTCAGAGACAATGCAATACGAGTTCCATGATGAGCTGCGTGAACAACGTATGCACTTGTCCTTCTACTCATACCCTGGCAATGGATGGACAGCAGTGTTTACCACGTATGTTCAGTTTCTTTCTTGACTTGCAAAATTAATGCGAAGTTTTAAGAATTTTCTACAGAAAATATTGTGTTAAGAAGATTTCTGCCCGCTATTTTTGCTGCTCTTAGAAAATTTCACTAAAATATATACAGATGCTTGTGGCAAAAAGTGATTGTTGTAACCCCTGGGCATGGTGCTGGAATTTATTTGCGAAATTTTTTGCCCCAAAGCCTATAAACAAGGAAAAAGCAGGGATGACCGGAAGACACGAAGTCTGGAACATTTCAGATTTTTTCTTTTTTGGCAGAAAGAAAGCTTGGCTGCTGTGTGGCATTTTTTACATTCCTTTCGTAGGATTAACATTGGGGATTTCAGACATGGTGGGTTACCTTTCCCAGATTTTTCTGTGCTTTGGCTACTCAGCCAAATCTTTGTTTTGGTGACCTTATTGGTCAAATAAAAATGTACAAGTGTGTAAAAATTTTCCAGCACTGCTGCGGGATGGAATTAAACCCGCTGCCACCCAAGGGTTAATTTACATTGGCAATATATGAGTATTTGATGTTATACCCACATTTTACAGGCTGCTGACCAACTTTTTTATTTGCTCTTGTTTCTGCCATTTTTATACTGCACTCCAGAAAAACATCCAGATAAAGAAGAAAGTTATCGTAGGGAAATTTAGCATGTTTTTTCTGGCTTTTGTTCGTGTTTTCTGGCCGATCAAATGAAATAGCGGTTTACGCCGTTGGTTTTTCGGAAAATTGCTGAGCAAAAACATGCGCACAATATGTGAAGTAAAATGGCGGAAAAAATTTTTTGCAGTTGTTGGATTCAATGAGTCTTGCAAGGAACAGCAGCAGTGTCCCACGTCATCATCATGCCTGAGTGCATTATGTCAATGCGATCCTGGGACAACATTATTTTATGGAGAATTGCCTTGTGTTGATTGTAAGTTATATACCCTAACGCCCCGGATTTACCAGCAAACAAAGAACCCCGGTCTTTCACTTCTTTCAAGAATTATATTTCAGCTTCCATGGAAAGAAGACTTTTATGACCCATATCAAATCTAGCCTTCATTTAATTCCCTATATAGTTCAAGAGACCTTGAGTCTGAATTGGTTTCATCGCACAAGAGTATGGATATAGAAAAGCTAATTGAAAATAAACAATAAAATACAGGCTTGAATATAGACAGTCATACATTTATTCCATACATGCAAGTACAGTATAAATTGTATTCAGCTTCAACCTTTCGAGTTTAAGTTTTCAAGGATTAAGAACATGTACAGGTGGTACCTTGCAATTTGACCTCCTGCAATTTGACCATCCTGCAACGCAACTGTCAAATTTAAAGGGAGGTTGACTTGTGACTTGACCCTTGTCCCACAATTTGACCTGCTTTGGCCACTTTCTTGCATAGTATTTGTACTGATATTTTTTAATTTCATGATGTGCCTGGCAATATGACCACTTTGAAATTTGACCAAGTTTGGCAAAAGATTTGGGTCAAATTGCATGATACCAACTGTACTCACCTCAGTTTTTTTAGTATTTGCCATTGATTTTCAACATTTTGAATTTTTATCTTTGCTGAAAATTTTGAAATTTGCAAAGAATGTCACAGAAACTTTAAAATTTGATGGAGTCACTTCAAATAGCAATTATGAAAAGTTTTCAGGGCTGTATGCTGCAACCAGTAAAATAGCTGCAGTATTAGAGCTATATCAGTTTTACTGATTTTTTGAAATTGAGGATATAAGTGGCTGGAAAATTTTCCGTATCCAATGAATGCCTTCCTATGATAGGGAAATGAAGTGGATATCGTATATCCTGCAGTTGCTATTTATTTATTTTCCATATCCAATGCAGCATAATGAGACTAAAATTGCATGTGTCTATAAAAGTAGAAGCTTTTGCGCATTTATGCAAAACGAAAGATTTATTTGGCTACACATAACAACAGGTAGCAAATAAAAGTAAAAATTGAAAAATGAGCTCTTATTTACTAAGGACTGTGACTTCGCTTTTAATCAAAATCTTCAACATTTCAGCGAGTATGTACCAATATTCCATTGGAACTGGACCAGCGGTTCTGAAACATCCGAATCCACGAATGAATTATGCAGACAATTCAAGAATTTGGTGGTGCATAAAGGCACCCACTGGGATGAAGATTCGCATAAATGTGACTTACTGGAATGTCGAGTCTTGCTGTGACTATCTCGATGTGAGGAATTGATTCGAGCATATGCAAATCTCGAAGGTTGTCCCAGTTGGACGCGACCTCTGATATATATCTTAGTTGGTGTGACTACAAAAAAAGCTTGACATTGTGTATATGATTTACTTTGATTTTTAAACAAGTTTTTGAATGTACTCCATGATAATAAATGAATACTTTCCAGTTCCAGCAAAAGTTCTACACCCATATGACAGGCTACAGTAGTAAATATTTGTCAGACCAGTAGCTAAAAAAAATCAAATTTGTTGTTTTTTCATCCGTGATCTTTTCTATTTCGGATGATGGTTTTGAAAAGCTTCGTTTTTTAGCTAGCCTGACAATTTTTCAGAACCTTGTGACATGGGCGGAAAACTCGGGATGTATTATAACTCGAAAGACATTACTTATCTTCGTGCAGTAAATCTTTCTGAAAAATCCGAAAAAAAAATCCAAGAAGCTTTTAGAACATCACGAGCTATGTGATGATTATTTTTTCATGTTCTTTAATATCGCACCCTAACTTGAAATGTCAGAGCTCGCATTTCACTGGGACAAACATCACGTATTTCAATATATATTCTTTCTTTTCGGTACAGGTGTACAATGGGTGCGATCCTGGACGGGTGTTTACGTCCAGTTTGCGAGCTATGAGCGCAAATGCTGCTATCGAAACGAATCTTATGGGATTGTTCTTTTACTCTGACGGCTCGGTTAACTTTGATGGATTTGACGTCATCATGGCTCCATTTTGACGGGATTGTATGCTCATGATTCAAGTTAGTTTTGGATGGTGGTTAGTCAACCACCATCCAACATCGGAAAATCTTCAATATTTTTTTTTGCCGCATGAACGCATTATTTTTGAAGGACGCTTCGGCAAAACGAAGGAAATTCAAGCCTTTAATAAAGGTGACGTCACTTTATTGCGCAATTATTTCGAGTTTCGACATAGAAAAGCCTCTGTGGCATTGGGGAAAAGCTTTTTGACAGGCGTAGAAAATGTACAGCACTAGATGTCACGCGATGCTCAACTTCATGGTGTGTGTCCGATCGATTCTTGGTTTCCACAGTCGGATTATGACTCCGTTTCATAATCTGGCCAATATGTTTTAAATGCAGTATTCTACGTTCGTGTTTCTGTTTATTTGGAATACTGTAAGTACCTCCATTCAATACAGTTCTCAAAAATCGAACCATCGAAAATCTAAAGCAGACAGTGCTGGAAATTTACTGTTGTTCGGTTTAATTGCGTTCGTTGCCGTCGTATTCGTGTTATTTTTTATAACTGCAGGTGGACTGCTGAAAGATATACTGTAGTATGCCCAGTGACCCCATCAGTCAGAGTTTACTCCTGTTAGTATCTTTCTATATGTATCAATTTTCGAAGCAGCGTTTTGATGACATGGATGTCTCAGTGATGTTCTCAAAGCGCTCCTGAAATACTGATTGCATTTATGATGAATTTCAATCTAGTATTTATTATTTGAATTTATCATTAAAAATGCCACCCATTATATACTGTATAAGTTAACTAAATTTTCGGGGGAAAGGCAAGAAATTTCGTCCAAGTTCAAATTACAAGAAAGGCATATACAGTATAATTTTGTTTCCCAGAATTTTTTTTTCATCACCAGAGGGTAGAATAGGTATAATTCTCGATTAGATGCTGGAACATACGAGTATGTATAAAACTCGTATGTAAAAAAAATGAGGTGCGCATCAGACTTCGAGAAAAGCCCCTGTGTGTCAGTGAGGAAAAGCTTCTTTACAGGTGTATAAACTGTACAAAACTAGATGTCACTCGATTCTCAAATTCATGGTGTTTGATTTATGCTGATTAAGGTTCCCTGCGATGGATTATGATTTTTTATTTATTTACCCGATGTCTTATACAACTTACACGATATGCTGGTTTCATGAGTACTGTATCTTCATTTGGAACACCTGCCTTCATTTAATTCTCAAGAAATGAAAACAATAAAAATCTAAGGCAAATAAGGTTTTAATGTATAGTTGGGTTTACTTGCGTTCGTTGCCGTCGTGTGTGTTATTCATGATTTTTTTTTCGAATCAAATGAGACGCATATACTGTACTGTGTTGTTTTCTTGATTTATTTTCTGGCACCAGCAGCGGGAAGTATAACTATAATTCTTGATTAGAAGCTAAAAGAAAAGATGCAATTTTCCGAAGATTTTCCGCAAAGCTAGCTTGTTTTCGAAGGATCACAGCAGAACAAAAACCTTGAATTCCCAATGAAGTGCACCATTTCTCAAAAGTTAAATTCGAAACAAGGTGTAGAGCTACGAGCTCACAAAGAAGTCAGAGATAATAAATAAATATGATTCACAATCCGCCGGGGAACACGGCAGGAAGATTCTCCATAGAATCTTCAAAGATGAAAATAACTGTATTTCAATTTGAGTAGGAAAATCAGCAAAACAAAAAGATCTCAAGAAAGTTCAAAGACTGGGATAATTCACAAGATTTTGGAATCACAAAATAAGCAAAGCTGAAAAACATCCGAATGCGTTCGCAGCGAAAAGCATACTGTAGAAATCAAAGCGGGAAAGGATTTTCAATTTTATTATGTAACTCACGGCAGCGGGAGCTTCCATCGGAATTTCCCGCTGCCGCATTCCTTACATTTCTTTAAAACAAGTTAATAGGTTAATTGTGACGCAAGTATTGTTAATATTTACTGATGTGCCCTCTGTGTCCCACACAAGGGATGGACGAACGTCGTCATGCTTTCTTTTTCTCAATTTGACAACCAGCGAGTAGAAATAACTTCTTCTTGAATGCCAGAAATTATGGGATGAAAAGAAGTTGGTGGGGATGAAGTGATGCTATGAGATAACCCAACCTGATGCAGTTAGAATACAGTATTTAAAAATGCCTCCTTATGAACATATACTGTGTACCTTGTGCAATAATTTCTGCCCAGACGAAATATACTAGATGGAGCCCGCAGGTGGCGACTGTGGGCTCTATACCTATTTATAACCCGAAGGAGGCAATGTAATTAGATAGCTTTTAATTGGAACTTTTCCAAAAGGTCATCGCAATGGGTCATGGCTTGCTTTGCAAAATTTGTTCCCAGTTCCCTTGAATCTTTTTTCAATTCTGTCTGCGCTGATCTGGTTTTGCAAAACCGCACGCCCACCTGAACAGAGCATGTGTCGCGTGATGCCACGAACTCTGTTCTCTCTGGCCAAAAGCCCGCATTTTGTGGGCTTCTCAAAACGTTTCTTGCCAATTTTGCCATCATTTCAAAGGAAATGTCATCTTTTTCAATTAGTGCGGTTGTGCATGGCGCTAACTGCCGCTATGTGTTCCGTTCACATGCAGAGAACTGACTCGAAAAGTAACATGAAAGGGCGTTTTTTGGAAAGAAGGCATCTTTCAATTAATTTACTGTAAGTATTGTTTGGGTTTTTAATTTGAGGGCTAAGAAAAACTTAGGGATGTCCAGGAAAAATCTTCGTTCATGTTCAGCAGAACTCAAGCATGCTAAAAAATTTTTACATAATTTGATCCACTTTGTCTTGGTACATACTACAGTACAGTATATGAGTACACTTGTCGGTAGGTTGGAAGGTTGGTATGTATACATAACATAGTTTGTAAGTCAAATTCAACACACCTGCAGATTTTAGATTTAGCTGGGATTTTACAAATTTGCTCAAAATTGATTTCAAAACAATCATTACAAATTTTTAAATTCTATATGATGATATAAAAGTTTGCATTTCACAAGAACCAAAGTAAAATACGAGTTTTTCTTCTTGATACTTTGCTTGAATAAACTCAAAATCACATGGTGTATATACTTGACCTTCTTTTGAGCAAATATTCTTGTTACATCTGCTGGTCAATTGATAAATTTTATGATTTTGCATCTGTGTGTGATATAAAGGAATACGCACATGAGGACTTGAGGAGTAGGATCTGATGTATTAAGAATAATGTACTACAACTTTTGCAAAAACTTTCCTTGAGAATGGTGAATAAAAAATTTGCTGTAACTTTAATCTCATCATTTCCTTTCTGTTGGGGTGAAACACAGCAACAAAAAAGTCGAACCCTTTCTGTATAGTAATCAGATTATTCGTTGAGGGGATTTCCATCAACATATTTTTCTATTTGATGTTCTATGGGTCTTTATCAACATTTTAAACATGAGACTTTTTATGTTCTTGATAAAGAATTATCTTTCCCGGTTCATTCTTTTCAGGACTTGATTCACACATTGAAGTCTGAATTTTTCTGCCAGCTGATTATACTAAAACTTTTGTTTGCAGGGTGATGGAAAACAACCCTTCATCATTGGAAGGATATTGATTGCTTCACTTTGAAAGTTGATGATTCCACTGTACTGTAAAGTACATGGTTTTCCATGTTAATACGGTAACTCATGTTTGTACTTTTTTAAAGTTTTTAATCAACTCTGTGTAGACTGTAGAGTAGCAATATTTATTATTAGTTTTTGCCTCATGGAGTCATTTTCAGATCAAAATGGATGAATTTGTGGGGTATTCTTCTGCACAGTTGTTCTCTGCCTTTTGAAATAAGAAAAAATTATTATTTGATCATATTTTAACAGTCATACAAAGTGACTAAAAATTTTTGGATCCAAAAAAAATTGGTTGAGTCATCTTCACCGAATGCCAAAAATTGATCAGCAATGACAATTAAAAATGTCTTCTATTTATTATAAGAATGACATCCACATTTTCACTATTTTACAAACAAGTCCTCAAATTAGGCAACTTGTAATGTGCTTAGTTTCTCCGGTCAAAAAAGGAACTTTCCAAGGGTACCTATCGTGCAAGCTCAAGCCTTAAAAATTACTGAGGGCTGTAACAGATACCCTTTCAGAAAGTTTTTACTCCTTTTATTTTTACAATCAAGAATAAACAAACAGTTATAATTTTTTGACAAGAACTTCCCAAACTTTGTGAAGCAAAACTGACAAAGACCACTAGGAGTTTCAAAATGACCCTCCACCTCAAGAGAGCAGCACCCAAGATTTCCGAAGCTCTTAAAACTCCCCATTCCTCTCTTCTTTTTTTCCCCCAACTTATTCTGGTAAGCATTCATCATTCCTGTTCCTCCTGTTCTGTGTAGTTCCTACTATTCTTAGTTGTGTATTATTATTCTTGCCTTTCTCACTCCCCCAACATCTTATTTGTCTCTGGTTGTGGTTTTTTTTTTTTTTTTTGTTAGTCCACACTCTTTCGCTGCTCCTCGCGCCCGCTCTCGTCGCTGTCGAAGAACTTGGCGTGCGACTGATGATCGCGGCGTTTTTTGCTGGCGCAGTCCGTGTCTCCTTGGCGCCAGGTTGGAGCCAGGGAGAGCATGGGACTCGTCATCTCACGTGTGCACGCTTGTGCTTGTGGGTGCTATTATTACTGAACTCTTCTGCAGTATATGCCTTTGAGTTTGGGTGTGGGTGCTGATGATCTACTTTCCCTTCCAGTGTTTGTTTTTAATTTCGAGGCTTTCGAGTGAATTTGTCTCGTCTGCGACACTCGGCGCAAATGGGGAGACTTCAAGGCCAGCTCTGTGTGAAAGCTCGCATGTCTGTGCAGACGATGAGGGCATCTTTTAGTGTTCGTTAGAATCGTGACACCACAGATCTGCCAACGGACAGTGAAGTGGAAAGACGATTGCAACGATTGATATCATTGCTATAGTGATGCAATAATGATTAATTTTTTTAAACAAATTATATTGAAGAGAAGAGAAGAGGGGGAAACCTGACGGGGTTTCAAGGCGCTGTTTATAGCGCGATTCAGTGGCGTTAAAGACAAGTTTTTATTTGAAAATTTAAAGATGATAAATTCAGGGTATTTTCCTCTACAGTATTTGATTTCCTCTTATGTTCAAGGAGAGCATACAGACGGACTCTCTCTACAACATAACTTGAGGGAGCTGAAAATTTTTATTTTGCTGTAGAGAGCCCCTGCTGTAATTAAATGGCAAGAGAACATAATATAAAAACTGCATTACACTGTACAGTGAAAATCATTGTAAAATATCTTTCTAGAGGAAGTTCGTCTTAATGAGATTGAAAGTGATGTCATTCCGGATTTGATGGCGTCTTGAATTTAGAATTGATGCGCGGTAAATTCTTGCCTGAGATTAGCACAATATATTTTGAAATGGAAAATTAAATCCAATGTTGAATACAGTACATCAATGTAAAAAAACTGGAGATATACCTGATCACGGCATATTGATGCTGCATGATTTAATTTCTGTGATGAAAGATGTTGAGTATGAATGAAAGTGCTTTTTTTGGACGGAGTTAAGTTTTATGTGGCGTGGTATTCACTAAGATTTAATCGTGAAACTTTTCTTCGAAATTAAGACAAAGCGATTGGGCTTATTATGTTTGATTCGAAGGAAAGATTGCCATGTTTCGGAAGTTCTACCATCATTCAAAAAGTTAAAATACATGGCTGACGATCTATTTCTGTGATTGTCAAGTTCATATTCAACATAAAGTCATTGGGAAAACTCAGATTTGTAACAAAAGAAACATGAAAAATATCGAGCTTTTTCTAATTTCATAGTATGAAAGAATCGATAAAAAATTTAATTTACCATTAATTTTCAGTCTATTTCAAGATACATTACCATATGAGTCATTCTAGTCCGCCACAATTTAGGTAGAGCCAGCTGGAGAAAATTCCGATCGATTGAAAATACGTTTTACTGTTTAGCATTCCTGCAGTGAAATAAAAAATGTTAAACTTTTCTTTTAATGCATTTTCAGTGACCATCAATCGACTTGAAAATACCTCTCTACAAAACATCTTCAAAATTTGAACCTCTCTCGAAATAATTGCAATGATTACTACAAGAAATTTTCAACTTGAAAAAGCTGGGATTTCTAAACTCAAAGTCGCCTTTGAATATAATTAAAAATAAAAATTAATCGTTTTTGGTCGATGCTGTACTTACTATCTAGCACCAATTATGCGTCTAACGAGCATCAAAGAAATGCCATGAACGCGAGGCACCCTTTCATGAGTCAGGCATTGCAAAACCAGATCGAGAGACATCCATTCGGATCCAGTATTTATTTCAAAGTACTTCTCCACCCTGTCAATTTCCCTTTCGCCAAACATCAATTCGAACTAAAACTTCGGTTATCTATGGAGTTCTAGAAAAAGGATAAAAAAAAGCGGCCAGATAGATGCAAAGCCTTTGGTAATTCATTTATTCAAAGATAAACAAATTTTTCGAAAGATTCTGTCGACCGCTGACGCGAATTTTGCCAGAGATGCCAAAATCAAGAAAGTTCAAAGCGTGACACCAAAGGCTGACAGAATTTGCGTTTAAAACACGGCTTTCATACTGCATCAAACGCATTCGGATGTCATGAAAACAAGAATTATAACACGGTACTTACGGGCGTGCATCAGAAACCAGTCAAATGATAGTATTGTGGTCTACTTTTCAACTTTGAAGCTTTCTAAATATTTTCGGTGAATCCAGCAGTGAAAGAAAAAATCAGTAAATCGTTGCTGGATGAGAAAGAACCTCTCTCGTTGTCTTGATATGTCAATCGCCCTTATGACTTGGATATTCAAAATGAGCTTTTTAAAAATACGCCACCAGTGCCAAAACGTTAGAACATGGGCTCTTGCATTCGTATTTCATTTTTACAAGTCCTTTGAATTTCGAATGCAAATGTTCACATTATTTTGTTAGAGAAGGTTGATTCCGTGTTCATCTCATTCAGCGACATTTTTTTATTTTCACCACGGCAGGAAGTATGAAATTCGGCAAAATCGTTCTGGGAAATTTATTGTATTCAAACTCTGAATAATAATTTATTGAGAGTGTCAACTTGAATTATTCCGATTATTTTTAGCATTAAAAATGGGATTTGAATTCTGATTAAATTCCTACGGTTTCCTCCCGGTAGTTGGGATCTGACGAAAATTCATCAGAGATCCATTTTTGTTTCCTTAAGCAGGTAAAACAGGAGAATTAATAATCTCACACTGTGTGACGCTTTCCTATATTCAATCCGTTGAAGGATTTCGACATGGGAAGCCTGCGAAAAACAGAAGAAATACTATTTGTGAAAATCGGAGAAATCAGGTGACGCGATTCCGGGTTTATTTTATTCTTCTGCGGAATATTGAGAAACAGGTGGAAGAGAAGAGCAGGATAAAAGATGCCGTGGGATCCTCTGGCGTCATCACTGTCCACCCCGAGCAGCAGTTACCAGCTGCACCACCACCACCTCCACCACCACCACCACCACCAGAGCCCCCTACTAATGCCCAGCCCTGTTCTGACGTCAATCGCGAGCAGTTCCCTTCGCAGCAACCCGGGGTCTAATTACAACCGCGGTCCACCTCAGTTCTCATCATTATCATCAGCCTCCTCTTCTTCTTCTTCATCGTCTTCCCCGTACTACTCCTCTCCTCGTTTAATGCCTTCCCGTTACACCTCGTCCACACTGCCCACGATTTCAGAGTCCTTCATGGTGGGAGCGTCGGCGATGAGAAAGACGCCTTCGTCAAACTACGCCCGCTACATCATGTCGCCGGTGCCGCCTTCGCTGCTGGCGGCCACTTCCGCCACTCCGCGGCCATTTCGCAACAGCTACGATTACACGCATCCGGGGAACGTGATGGTGTGTCATGATTATCAACCGAGTTCCGTGCATTTACCACCGACGAGCACCAGTGGTGGTCTGAGCTTGGGGTCTTCTGCTGCTTCGTACCACGATACGATCTCTATCCCGACCAGCAGCAGTTCCACTGCTGGGATCAGTACTAGGATCCATCCCGTGGTGTCACCGCAGGTGAGTCAGGCAGTAATCAAAGCTATTTTTGGCTTAATAACCTGCCGACTTTTTTTTATGGTCGGGGTGTCCATCAGCAGTTCGATTTTCATCCTGCACTTTTTGACGGAAATGTGGCGGTGGGCTTTATATGAAGCCAGAAATTGGAAGAAATTTTTCGGCTCCCTTAGAGACCCTGCTCACAACTTCTTTATTCGGACATCAAATTTCAAGAGTTCCAAAATAGGGGAACCTTCTATGCTGCTGCGGCTTAAAAAGATTCTGATGATTGGGAACAAAATTCATCATTTTTCTACAGTACTGTAACTGGAAAACACTGAACCCAGATCCTCACAATCGCGGAAAGCCGAAAACAAAACCAGATTCGCACAGAAATCGCCAGACGCCAATAATAAGCCTGTCAGCCACAGGGCAAAATTTCTGCTCTCCAGTCAGCGCATGATGAGGGTTCACAAACTGTGTGTTGAAAACAAACCTTTTCTTCCCATTGGTGCGAAGAAATTTGCACAGAAAACGAGGAGCTTGATGACCCACACAATATTTCTTGAAATTTCCAGCATCTTCCAGGCCTTTTACTGCGTAAATGCTCAGGCATGCATCGCGGAAACGAAAAAATAATTCCTTAAACCAATAGCTAACCCAAATAATCTAATTAGCATCTTCTTCTCAACTTTTGCCTCGAGGAATTGTTCCATAAATTCCGTCACATCTACCACTTCTAGGATGCACTTTATGGGTACAGTGTGCTCCGATACGTATATATAAGGACTCTCTGACATGTGGAAAATATGACTTATGGACACTTGGAACTCCGAAGAATCTTCCTTTGTATCTGGACCATGTCACGAAACCAATAAAACTAACTTCAAATCGTGATGCGTCGAACAAATTCAGCCACTGCTATTGACAAAAAATATACGTCATTATAAATTTATGTTACTCCAATTAATTTTAGGAAACATGTGACTGGTTCCAACATATCTACAGTCTGAGAAGTAATTATTTCCATGTCTTGGGATCCACATCTTGGAAGTCGCACATGCCAATTTGCTTCCTTTCAATTAAATGCAAATTTTTCGCAAATACAGTGATTGAATACACAGCTGACAAAAATCCACGAATCCACCTATGATTGCAGTTCGTTAAAAAATTTGTATGCCAAGAAATTGATCTCTCATCTCAGAAAGTAGTTGGAATTTTGTAAGGAATCTTGTTTCAATAAATTTTGTGCAATAAAATATTTAAAAAGGGTACCTTTTTAAAACTATGCATACCAGACCGTGAGGCTGCAGAATTGGAACATGAACTAGAATACTATGTTGTAGATCAGGTCATAGAAAAGCCCCCCCGCGAATGCTTCATATAGCGCAGCCCAAAGTTTCATTTCGAAGCTTTAAAATACTAAATCTTGCTGCGCCCATCACACAACTCACGTTTCTTTCTGCTGCTCTTTCCACAGTTATCCATGAACATTCCTTCCATGTCATCATCATCGTCTTATTCTGCACCAAAAGAAGACCCCAACTCTGGCATCATGAGCCCCGTTCGCGAAGGAAGCCCCAACAACAACAACAACAACACCAACAACAACGAATCCAGCCCAGCCGGGATGTTGCAGCGAAAAATGACGTATGGGACGATTCGCCGCGGGCGCCCCGTTGTCCGAGTCCTCACGTCCAAACTCACCCCGGACACCGAAGCTCCAGCAACTCGTGTCCGACCCCAAGCATCAGCCATCCCCTCCAGTCTTCCTTTCGTCCTTCCCGGCAAAAAGACCCCCGGTCAAAGACTGCAAGAAAAATGGCGCATCAACACCCGAAAATCCAAAAAGTACAAAGACATGTACACGTCGCGAGGCTACTTCCAACCGACTCCTGCAACCCCCGTTTTTTCCGCGTCTCCCATGAAAGAGGAAGACGACAGTGGAGATGAGGAAACGGAAGAAGAAGAAGAAGAAGACGACGACGGAGACACTGGGAAAAGACAGGAAGAGGAGAAGAAAGAGGAAGAGAATGCTTTACTGGAGCTTTTAATCGCAGAAGCTGAAACCAGAACAGACCTTTACGAAGACGAACTTGAGTACCAACCTGCTTCTCCTCCGGACACGGGCGAACAAACAAGTCCCCCTGAGTCTAAAACACCCCGCGAAAAAGAAGAAAAAGAAAAGGCCAATGAAGAACAAGAAGAAGAAACAGCGGAAGAGTTCATTTTATCCCCGGCTGTTCTCGGAAGAAGAAAAAGCAGTTCCCATCAAATCCACCACCACCCAAACGTGACCAAGCAAGGTCGGAAAAAGTCCCTGGAGAACCCGGAAACCCCGTCTTCTCCCACCTCGCAAGCCAAAGAAGAACGCATACTGAAATCTTACAGGAAAACGCCTTCCGGAAAACTGTCTTCACTCATCTCGGAAATCAGCGAGGCTTCATCCGAAGCTGCAACCACTGAAAGGAAACCATCAGAACCCAAAGAAGAACCAGAGCCCATAATAAAAGAGTCACCATCGGAAATCGCAAATCGGACTTCCACTCGCCGACAGTCCGTTAGCCGCAACAAGAAAACCCCTGTCACAAAAGACATCATTTGGGAGATCGAAAAGGCCCCGAGTTCTTTGATTCCGGCGGTCATTCCGGAAGACGAAGAAGAACCCGGTACTACTGCTGCTCCACAAGCACCACCAGTGGTACCTGCTTGGAAACAGCAATTGCTCAAGAAAAAGCTGGAAGGGGCTCAGCCTGGGAAAGGAATTGCTGCTGCTGTAAGAACAGCTGGCAACAAGGCAGCCAACGAAAAGTCAGTTGCAGAAAGGAAAATGCTTTGGGCTTCGAATAATCCTGTAGAACCAACTACAACCACACCGAAACCCGAGGTTCCGGAAAATCTCATCCCCATCGTCAATAAAACGGCAGTTTTTCAAAAAGCAGAAGAGAAAGAACCAATAAACCCTGCTCTAAACTTAATCCCTGCAAAATCTGCTACTGAAAATAAGTCAATGCCACAAGGAAACGAATTGAAACAAATAACCAAAACCGTCAGTAGCACTTCAGACGAAAAAGCACCTCTGAAAGTCATCGATGAAGCGAGTAAACCAGCCATTTTCGACAAGAAAAATGAAGTAAAATCACCTCAACAGGAAACATTCCTGGCAACCCAAAAAAGCGATGAGACCGTCAACCAAAAATTAACAAAACAACTTGAGCCTGTGATCGAGAAATCTGCAACTGAACAACCCTTGAACCGATTGAATAAGGATGAAGTTCTGCAACACAAAAAGCCAAACGATGAGTGCTCCAAAATGCCGAAACAAAAAGATGAAGACTCAATTAGACATCCAGAGGTCAAACAAAAGTTACAGTTTCAAGAAGCAGACGATTTGAATAAGGAAAAAGAAGCGCAGAAATCTTCGACGGAGTCAAAATCTCGAGCTAATCCTGATTTAGCCAAAAAGTCAAGCGAAGTGCATGAAATTAAACAGAAGAGTTTAGCTGTGATTGGAAAATCGACAGGCCGGGAAATTACGAAGCAATCTGAAATTCTGACCCAAAAAATCGACAAGGAACCGAATTTTCAAACAAAAACCGACAATATTACCAAGAAACCAACCAAAGAAAAATCCCCGTGTCCGCTCAAATCTCAAGCTGAAGCTGTGATTCAGAAACAACCCGAAAGCAAGCCTTTGAAGCAATCTGAAGTTATTCCCGAAGTTTTGAAGAAGCCAGAAAAAGAACCTTGCTTACAAAAGAAAACGAACGTCGTTCCTATCAAACCAATGAAGACAGAAACGTCTAGTCAGCCGAAACCTCAAGCCCAAATTTTGCCTCAAAAGCAGCCGAAAAAAGAAGAATCTTCTCCACCGCAGAGGACAGAAGGTGTAATTGGAAAATCCCTCACGACAGAAAAGAAAGCTGAAGTTGAAAACCCAGAAATAAAACCTGAAATTGTAACGCGTGCGACAGAAAGCAGAATCGAAAAATCGAAAACACAAAATAATAAAGACACCTCATCAGTAAAAGGAGAAGAAGTTGAAATGAAGCATCAAGCTCCAGCGAACAAAGCTCCCGATCAGAAACGTCAAGATGAATCATCAACATCGAAAAAGGCGCAAAAAAATATCCTGACGAGATGTGACCAAAAGGAAGAGCACATTATTCAGGTTGCCGAAGTTGCACCAGAAAAACAAACGCTTTCGCAGAGCAAAAACGCAACTGAACCTCTCTCAAAATCGGCGCACAAATTGACATCATCATCAAAAATGTCTCCCAAATTACCAAATTCCGTCACATCAAAAGCGCAAAATTCTGAATCTGTTGTGCCTACGGACACAAAAATTAAAGGTACAATAATCTGTTTTTTAATACCATTTTGAAAATTTCACATTGAAGCTATTAAACTTTTTTCGTCAACAGAGGCACAAAAAATACTGGATTCGACGTCAGGACCCGCTGAAGGACAGCAAGATTCATTAAGAAAGCCAGAAGCCAAATCATCGTCGTCTGGTGATTTGACTATTTATTTTATGCTGGTTAATCGTTTTACTGTATTTATAAACCCTTTACATTCTCATTGACTTTTCCAAAAAATATGGTCCTGTTCTGAAGATTAGGCAATGAAACTATAAATTCCCCACCTGAGTCTCAATCTCAAGTTCCTCCACTCCAAAAATATTTTAGGATTCGTGCTTCTCCTTCAGTCACGATGTTTTATTCTGAATGTTAGCATGCGACTTTATACATTGTAATAGGAAGTACAGTACTGAAAAAAGTTGTGCGTACAAGTTTCCGGGTTGCCGAAGTACTCCCAGCTGCGGATTTATCTCATATTCAAGAGTGTATACGCTTCTCCTATTCACATGTAACCCAGATACAAGCAATTTCCATGCATAAAAAATCCTTCGTCTTTTTTCAAGTTGATATCCTGAATTCAATCATGATTTTTTAAAGCAAATTTTGCATTTTTCTCTAATGTTTCAATTTTCTTTTGTAAATTGTTATCTCATTCAGAAAACCTATTTCTTGTACATGAACATTTTCTGACTTCTCACAAGTTTGTTATAATGCGATTTTTTGTATTTCCAAAATATTCAGCACAAAAGTTCCACAATTAATGACAGACTTCTGTTGCTCTTTTTCATCACTAGAATTATCAGAAAGTAGGTTCCATATCACCCATCACAGACCTCTATTTTGGGGGGGGGGGGAATTATATAAGACTAGAATTTTGCGTTTCAAAAATAACTTATCTTCCCCAACTGCGCGATCATTGATGAATCATATTAATCTTTGAGTATGCTGTATTATTTTCTTGCTGATGGTTTAATTTGAAATGATTCCAGTTTATTCTTGGAAAGCAGCTTCACGCAAGAGCACCAGTTCGGCATCCTCAAGAACAACCATGTCCGATGATGACGATGAAGAAGACGAAGAGGAAACCTCTTCGGAGGCAGAGACCACAACAGAAGAAGAAGGTTCAGTGGACATCAGCAGAACCATCAAAACAAAGGAGGAGGAGTTTTTGCAACGCGGAATTGCAGTTCCTATGCCTGCCCCGCGAAGACCCAAGTTCCGCAAATACTCCTCCGAGGATTTCGTCTTCCTCAAGGTGCTTCATTTTTTTCTTATTTTGATGCAACATAAAGACATGATTCTATCAATTTTTCAAAGGTGACCCAATGTAAATGTAAGACTGTAGAAAGCAAAACTCCCCTCTTGATCGTTTTGGAGCTGATTTTTTGAAACAGAATCAACCGCGTCTTATACAGTATTTCCAGTGAGATGTTGATCTTTCTCTTTCGAATTGTTGACTTCAGAACTCTGAATTCGCCTAAAACCGCAGAAGATACACAGAGGAAGATGTTAAGCATGAAAATTTAAATTTCGCAAAAATACTTTCATGATTTATTTTATTATTTACCTGCTGAATTCGAACTTCTCTGAGTCAAATTTCAAGGGTCAGCAAAAAAAATTCGTGTCAAGGAGATTTTGAGCTGAGGAAACAAGATGGAAGAATTGCAGGAAATTGTAATTGGTGATTTTCTGGGCCTTAAATTATTTCTTAAATGAGTTGACAGGATGCTGAACTTAGAGGCAGGGTTTCATCTGCCAAATTGGTCTTTCAGTTTCTTTTAAAACGGGAGGATCATTTCATTTTTGTTTCTCCATCAACCTCAATCCTCTAGAAGAGCAATAAGTATAGCAACCGGGAAATATATATGTGCAAATTCCAGGCCCAAGGGGGTGGGCATTTTGGGAGGCCCACTTTTGAACCCCCAAAGTTTTTAAGCCACGCCATTGTTTTTTATCCAAGCCAGCCAAGGACAAAATGCAAAGTTTGTTAACCAGGGTGTTTGTTAACGAAGACCCCACTGATTCAGACAGGGACTTGAAAAAAAAATATATTGGACTTATTATGGATGACCGAGTTATCAAGGTTCAACTGTATTTTCTGTCTAAAAGGTTCTTGGAAAGGGCAGCTTTGGAAAGGTGATCCTTGCTGAGCTCCGATCCACGGATTGTTACTTTGCTGTCAAGTGTCTGAAAAAGGACGTGGTTTTGGAGGACGATGACGTGGAGTGCACGTTGATTGAACGAAAGGTGCTGACGATCGGCACGAAACACCCGTTTTTGTGCCAGCTTTTCTGCACATTCCAGACTCAGTCGCATTTGTTTTTTGTCATGGAGTACCTCAACGGCGGGGATCTGATGTTTCATATCCAGGCTTCGGGTCGTTTCGAAAAAGACCGAGCCAGCTTTTACGGCGCCGAAATCATCAGCGGGCTTCGGTTTTTGCACAAAAAGGGTATCGTTTACCGGTAATTTTTTGCTCGTCTGTTTTCGTCATTTTTCATTGCGAATGAAATCAGATTTCTCCGTGTATTTTCTTGGGATTGAACTTTTTTCTTTGTGAAAGGACTCATTAAAGTCGAGCGAAGATATCTGCATAATTGGTTCGTTGATTCGCAAAACTATGTCCTCCTGGTTAATTTATATTTAAGGCAAATTCTCTAACATTTTGAAAACAAAATGGGTGCACATAATCGTAACACAAATTAAATCACTGCAAGACCGGGCTTGAGGGAAATGGGCATGGTTTTTCATTTTCTTTTGCAAATCGTTAACTGCGTTGCGCGTCTTCAGGCATCTCGTTATGACAAATTCAAGAAATTTCAAAAAGGTTTTTATGCTGACGAATTTTCATTGCGAGATTTTTGGAATGAAATACTGGGAACAGGTGTTTTTCTTCAAGTAAATTGTTCAGATTGAAGATTATTTCGATCTTTAGTATAGTAGCAGTTATATTGTCAGAACTGTCATTTTTATATTTGAAAAATCGACGAGCTTCTCCGCGAAATTCAAGGTCGGTGATGTCAACAAAATTTCACTCAATTTTCTTCGATAGATCATTAAGTCCGTGCTTTTCATATTTGACAATTGTGGATATTTTCCCTGAAACAAGACTTGAAGCATTAGCACCCTTAATTTTCTGAGAAGAGATTAATTTTACAAGCTATCGTTTTCTTCAATAACATTACAGCATCATGAAATAGCGACCCACAATTTTAACCAAATACTACTATTTGGCAAGAATACCTTTCGTCAAATTCGATAATTGGCATTGAATGCATCCCATTTTTTAGTGATCTGAAACTCGACAACATCATTCTGGACTATGAAGGTCACTTGCGAATCGCAGATTTCGGCATGTGCAAATTGCAAGTTTACCTGGACAGGACAGCGGATTCTTTTTGCGGCACACCCGACTACATGGCGCCAGAAGTGAGTAAATATGTGCAAGGATTTCACGGGGGGAGGGTAGTGTGAATTTGAAGCCTATATAAATTTGACTAGAAGCATTTCGACCGAATGTGTGATTTTTACACGCTTCGGGCAAAGTCTGAGATTTGAGTCAAAATTAGCGTAATTGAAGAATGCCAGAAACCCCGGAAAATATCTCTAAATGCTTTACAAATGTCTTCAGAAAAGTTTTCTGTATACACCTTGGAATGTCACGCATCTTTTCGCAAACCATGACATGAAATTCTGAGACTTGTAATTTGGAGGATGCGAGTTCTAATCCCAGGTGATATATTTTGTTTTGGCTATTGAGTAAAACGACAGATTTCTTTGAAATTTTGCCCAAAGATATTTTCCTCCTTATTATGGATTTGAAATGAATTGTTCTTTGCTTCTCAGATCATCAAAGGGTTGCACTACAATCAATGCGTGGACTGGTGGTCTTTTGGAGTTTTGTGTTATGAAATGCTCATTGGTCAATCCCCGTTCAATGGCGGTGACGAGGATGAACTCTTCTGGTCCATCTGCAACGAACAGCCTTATTACCCTCGATTTTTATCTAGTGCAGCAAAATCCTTGCTTATGTTGGTGAGTTATTTTGAGAAACTTTGTTTTATGTATTCCCCATAAGAGAGTAGAATACAATTTAAAATGTCCTCAATTTGGATCGAGCTGAATGATAGCTCCTGAACGATTTGAGCTTTTTGTGTTTAAATGTGAATGAACTCATTAGTACGAATTTAAATCAATTTTAAATGGTCCCGATTTTGCACTCGGTAACATTTACATGAGCAGCAATTCATGCGCATAAAAAACGTGGGACTTCGTTCTTACAAGTGTGTAACTTTATTAAGATATCATTCAAAATTACCCTAGAAAGTGGAGGAATTTCAAATCCTGAGTTGAACCAAGCATTGATTTTTCGATGTTCAGTGTGATTATTCAGGGTGTCGTTTGAAAACGTTCGTCTCGAATCATCTAAAAAGATTCCTGTCAGATTGGTCAAAAAGACATCTTCTGACAAAAATATGACAAGCAAGGAAGAGAACGATGTAATTGGAGACAGATTGCGACATTTCTGCCCCAGTTCCACATGTCATTCAGATTCAATTTGCATGTTTTGCAATATGTGACTGCTCAGAGATGTACAAAGATCACATACAATTTGTAAAAGGGCTGTATTTAATTTTTGCTGGATCAACAATTCTGAGACTTGGTCATTTGTCACCAGATACGCTCGAAATTTTTGTTTGTTGAACATGTAATCCAAAATTTTATCCGGTTCGATATACAGAATTCGACGTTTATCTTACAGTGTCTAATACGAAAAGTCATGCAAATATCAGGTATATTATGATTTCTTTGGATTGGTTGAAGGAAATCTGCATAAATTTCATCGAACAAATCTATATTGCGCAGTTTCTAGATAAGAAGGTCGTTCGATTGAAGCTCTTTCAGAACTACAAAATTCTGGGGTTTTTTTCTTCTTCCAAGTCTATTAATTTCGGATATATGTACAAAGGATTCTTGCATGAATGTATTCATTTTCATCAGTTGTTGGAGAAGGAACCCAAGCGTCGGCTTGGCACTGCTTCTTGTTCGGCTGGTGACATTATTCACCAACCCTTTTTCCGAAGAATTGACTGGGACAAACTTGAGAGGAAGGAGATTGAACCACCTTTCAGGCCAAAACTGGTAAAAGTTCATTTCATTTGAATTATTATTAAGAGAAAACGGAGGTTTCAGGAATATAATTTCATTTCTCAGATGCATCCCCTCGATACCTCATACTTTGATCGTGGATTCACTGCGCAAAAAGTGAAGTTGTCAATCATCGACCCGAAGGTTTTGGCGAAAATGGACCAGTCCCAGTTTTCCAGATTCTCTTATACGAATCCGAACACCACGGAGTGACGTTTAGCAAATCAGACGTGGCCTGTTGCGGATTACGTTATTTGACTCAATTTATTCTCTCGAATCGAAACTCGAAGATCTTTGATCGATTGATCCAAGTGCTGTGTACTTTTTCGTGCCCAAAATTCAGTCAGCAAATTTGAAAGAAAAGCTTGTCGAGAGTCGTGTGTACCAGCCGAAAAATGTTTCCCAATTTCAATGTGCCCGCTTTTTTTTTAGAGTGATGTTTATTTTGAATCCGCTGATTCGGGCAAATTGTTTATTTGACGGGCATGTTCAAGACTTGTCATGAACAATTATGTAGTTCTTTTTTGGCATGAGTTTAAGGAGATTTCTCATTTGGTTTTGCTCAAAAGGCTCAAAACAGATTCGTCGTGTTTTGATCCGTTGTGGCTGTTGAATTTATCATTTGGACAATTCGTGTCCTTAGTGTTTGTAATAAACGAAAACAATTTTGCAAATCCTGTACCGTGGTTTATTTTGAAATTAATCTTTTAAACCCCATCAATTTAACATGTTTTTGTTGTCAGCAGATTGGACACTGTTGATCTCTGATTTTTACCGTCCTGGCAGAAGACACGATTTTTTTATGTTGATCTCATAGCCGTTGACGACGGTATCTGTTTAAAACATTTTGCAGGTGAGAACTGAATAAAGGCTACATGAACATAGATGTCGCTAAGAGTTGAATTGTTCGCCTCATATTCGAAAAATACGTATGTTACTAGATCATCAATCAATTCGACAAACGCAACGTGCAAAATAATCCTTCAATCTCGATTCCGGTTTTCGGAAGACCGTTTTTGGCACCTTCGTAAGTTTTGTAGTGCAACTATTAGTAAAGTACTATTCCGATGGGATCGTACTAGAAAACGATGTGTTCCATTAAATCTTTTAAATAGGCAAAGTTTCCAACATGCAACTATAGACACAAAAGATACCATTCATAAGCTGTATTTGGGATGCCTTTGATTCCCAATGACGAGCAGTCAGGTCTTCAGAAATTTTTACGCAGTATTTCAAGCAGAAAACTGTGTTGCATACAGTACAGTATATATTGTATCAAGTAAAATTGAATATCTAGAAAATCTAGACCAGCAGTGATTCACTACCCCTGGTCCGCGGACCGGCGCCGGTCCTCAGAATTTGTTGGCTTGTCCGTGGGAAATTTACTTCAGCATGATAAATTTATCAAAATTAGCAATGAAGTCTGTTAAATGTATCTGAGAATTTGGAAAGACAATGATAGTTTACATCATCTGATGGAAAATAAAAGTTGGCTTTTCTCCTAATAACAGTTTGTAAAAATCGTCACCTTTTGAAACAAATTATTTATAATTTTTCATTCTGAAAAACCTTTCTCTTCAAGCCTGTCTTTCCCAATTTTTTAAAGACAATTATAAAATAGCTACTCAAGTGGTTCTTCGTTCAATTTTTGCAGGAGAGCAAACATTTTGTGAATACTGGTCATAAAGTCTTTCAATTAAAAAATTTAAGTCTGCCGTATTACTGTATTCTATTACTGTATACTGTATTCCTGTACTGTACTGTATTATACTGTATTCTAATTCCATGCATGTCTCTATTTCGAAAACGTGCATTTATTTCATTTTCAAAAAATCGAAACCCCGAAAACGTATTCTAATTCCATGCATGTCTCTATTTCGAAAACGTGCATTTATTTCATTTTCAAAAAATCGAAACCCTGAAAATCTACACCAAACAGTGCTAAGAATGTACGGAGTACTGTATAGTTCAGTTTGGTTGCGTTCGATGCCGTACGTGTTATTTTTATGACCGAAGTGAATTACTTCAACAGCATCAGTTGTATTCGCATATCTTTGAAATGTGATGCGAAGTAAAAGCATTTACAGTACTTCGCATGCTGCTTTCCTCCGGTCACTTACACTCACGGAATACTGTCCTGTAAAATGTTTATCGCAGAATGTATATACAGTATAGATAAAACATCACAGCTGAGAAGGGTGAAGGAAATGTGAAGTTATTGCAAAGCATTGCACGAGGAGAAGCCTTAAAAGTTGACGAGTCCATAAAACCGAGCAGCACAACAACAAAAAAGTGAATTGTTTTTTGTGAGACTCAGACTAACCCTTGTAGAATACCTGAAACCAGTGGATCAAAATTGACATTTTCTGGCAAATTTCAACAAAAAAAAACATCGCAAGTCGATCACTCTTCACGTGATCCTTGAGAAAAAAAGAACATCAATCCTTCGATGCTTGCTGAATCTTGCGAGAAGTTCGTTCGCAGAACTACACAACCTTCCACAAAATAATAATGAGTTGAGGAAAGATTGAGGCAGGCAATTTGAGAGAGGGCCAATTTGAGACAGACACATTTTGAGCCAGAAACTATTTGAGACTGAAGCATTCACATAAAATGAATTTCCTGGGTTTCTCCCTCATATCTTTCATTAAAGGTGTGAAAAAGAAAAGAAATTGCACTGTTCTGTCAAAATTTAAGCTAATTTTATTCCTCACTTAAGCCAAAAAATTGTAGTAAAGTAGCAGCTCGGAATTTTCTTTAAAAAAAACTTTTCTTGGCTTCCATTCCTCTCTCTTGATCGGTTGTAATACACAGTAATGCACAGAAAAACACATGAGACAGATGACAGATCACAAAATCCTATATCACTTCCCTAGCTTACAATGGAAAAATATGGGCGAGGTAAACTGCACAAAATATTCACATTTGGTTCGAAATCGAGCCCAAAAAAGCAAGAAACAAGTGCAGTACTGTACCAATATCCCAATACATTACTTAACCATCTCTGTCTCTAAATGTTCCATGCAGTTTCAAATCGTCTAGTGTCAAATTTCCTGTCTCAAATTGTCCATATCCCCCTTCATTGACGCATGTTATGCACACACAAAAAAAAAAGGATCGACGGGAACGTCACGCTGTTTTGACGCTGCTTAGTCATGAAAATATTTCAGCGGTTTCCCGCAGTCTCACTTCCTTCCGACAGACAGAACACTTTTTTAGCAGGTACACATTCGCGCCTTGCAAATAATGTAAGAAGTCTGGTGAGGTCACGAGACAGGGCTTTGTTGGGGAAATTCCGTTCGAACGTCTGAGTCGACGCTGGTTTTGAGCCGCCGACACGCTGACTCGGTTTCCTGAACAAGCAGTTCAAGCGCAAATCCCTGTGGGGCATAAAGTGTCGAAAAGTCCTTGGCGAAGTGTCGCGAATATTATAAAGGCACTCGTATACTTCTTCGACTGCATGTTTCCCGATGATAAGGTATATGCGTCCTTCGAGATGACGTGTGATGCTGGAGGCTGCAAATTGTTCACGCGTTATATGCTTGCCAAGTGCGCATGAGCCTCTTATTCGTCATGCATAATATTTTTGCGCGCTCGCTTTTGCGAATAATTGAACATTTTTGTGTACCACGTGCTGTGTTTAAATATATACTGTGATGTATATGCCGTATTTCATGCAGCATTTTCAGGGTTGATAGAAATTATATTTTTCCGAAAATCTTCAACGGAAAGTTGATAAAATCAGCTCCGGTATAGTGTTGTACATCTGAGATTTAGGGCACTTTCAAAAATCTCCGCAGCTTCCTGTCTTGTACATGTGTTATTTAGGGCATGTACATCGTTATTTCACATATAATGAGTGGAAACCGTAAGCACAAGTCTGCAGTGAAGCCAATACATCTCGAATCCGCAAACCAGTTTTTGGCGCGTTACTTTGAGAGAAAAATGAAGTCCACGTTTAAATAGTGTATTTCAAAGCAGCCAGAGTTGGAAATTATTTGAATCCTCGAATAATCATCAAATGTTCGCGGATTTATTTGTCACTAATCGACACGTGTGCGTCACCCAAACTGAACGTCATCACAAGTTTCGGTTAATGCGCTCAAGAACATTATAATCAGCTATTTTTGAACCGACGTCACTGCTTCTGTGGAAGAAAGGGCTTGCTATGAAAGTGGTTCGACTAGAAAAGGAATAAAATTACCATCGACCAGAAGGATCGCATTTTAACGTCACTGCATGCTCATGATTCCTTTTTTTGAACTGAATGAATTTTCTTGATGGAAAATATAAAAATAGGAAGGCGATATATTTGAGTAAGCGTAGATGAACGCAGTGAGAAAGCCGCCATTTCTTCAATCGGTTCCACGATAAGATTG
This sequence comes from Notodromas monacha, assembly GCA_905338405.1. Classification (NCBI taxonomy): domain Eukaryota; kingdom Metazoa; phylum Arthropoda; class Ostracoda; order Podocopida; family Cyprididae; genus Notodromas; species Notodromas monacha. The sequence continues at coordinate 49,464 of CAJPEX010000716.1, forward strand.
TAAAGGTGGTCGTTTTTATGAATTAAATCTCGACGGCTTGTAAAAAAAAATATCATGATTCAGCAGTTGAATCTGACTTGTTCATACCGTATTTGATAATTCTGTTGATTTCAGAGTCCTTTATATTAAAATCTTTCAGCTTGAAATATTTTTCTTCGAAAACAGCTATGTACAAGTTAGTCTTCAAAGTGTGAAGTCGAAGGCAAAGCTTATGTTTACAAATTAAATGATTTGTAAACATAAAGAATCTATCTCGAAGAACTCCGATCAAAGTAATTTTCCGCTTTCACACTCGATGTCGTTCATCATAAAATATAAATACACGAGTTCTATTCAAATTCTACGAGCCGATTTTTTTTTCAATTCCGTAGGGATAAATTTGTGAAAGGTGGCGGAAATTCGCGGCATGATGAAGTAACATTCAGTGTTTGTGTTCTTTGAAGAGGTTCAATCGAGTCTTTGCAAAATTATTTGGGTAAGCTCGGAAAACCTCAACCTTTCACGCTGATTTTTGTTGTTTTATTTTTTGCGATTTCTTTCCCGTTATTAGACGTTTGACTCAACCATCGCATCCAGCTGTGAAAGTGTCCAGCTGATTTCCAGAATGAATATCCGCGTCTGATTTCACACGGCAGTGTGTATACAACGATCGTGGATTGAACGAGCTGCCACTTGATCGGATCGACTCTTATCGCGGAACTCATGTCCTACTTCCCCTGGGAAAGAAAAGTGCGCTGATTCCCGTGCAGATTATTCTGTTTTGTTTTGTTTTTTTTTTGCTCTTGAGTTTTTTTTTCCGCGCGGATTCGCGCGAGGAATTTGCAATCACGGGGAATGCGCACACGCTGTCGCTGCAGACGTTCTGGGAGATGGCGTCTGTCGATGTCGACCACGAAACCACGGTGAGATGCTCAGTTTTGGTTCCTCAAAATTAGTCCTCTTGAATTGCAGGTTCATTTTTTTCGAAGACCCAATAGCGACATCTGGAAGTTGAAAAGCAAACTGCTGTATTTATTGTTCAGCATGTTTTCCGCTTCTCTGAATGATTCCGCGGTCTGCATTCATTCTTCTAAAAAGCAAGCAAATGACCATCACTCTGATTGCATTATGCACACCAGAAAATGTCATACAAAAAAATACGTTCCAAGGAAAATGCAGGAGACCTAGGCGAAAAATCGGTAAATGTGATACAACTTTCGTTTTAGTTGCCTCTTCCAATCGATTCACTGGTCAGATAAAGTAATGAGGAAATGCAGCAGTAACGATACCAAACTAATCAATTTTTCGCCTTGGGCGTGCGTCGTTGCTATTATATAGATGTCGCCCCATGCAAATTCTGGCTGTTCCAGTTGCAAGGGAAAGAACAAATTCTACAGCCTCTCGCATATAAAAGGGAAAATGCCACTGCGATGGATTTCCTACTTTCTCAGAACACGAGGACGAAAATCCCGAATTCAAGGATAAAAATGCCTGGGTGACCGTCAGAGGAAAAGGATATACAATACAGTACTTTATTTTCGATTTCGATCATGGGGGAAGGATAAACGATGTGAAATGAGTCCCGGGATCGCCTACGTGGTGATGAGGATCTTGGAGTCACGAATTTTGCATCCACGTTTCGTACCTATCCTCTGGGTGGCTGACCAGATCTGCGACTTGCCATGCGTCGTAGATAGAGCACAACGCTGTCTCCCTGCGCGCGCTGGACTTTCCAATTCTGGGGCAGGTAAACCCCCCAAACACCGACAATCACTCTGGTTGCCAGCATTTTTCGCACATGAAAAACAGCCTAATCGAGAAAGGGAAAAAAAACCGGGGAAACAAATAATAAATCCATCACGGTTTCAAAATGATGGATGAATGTTCTCAGGGGAAATATGAATGAAGATGCATTTTGAACAGTTTGAAAAACAGGACTTTTTATTTTTAGGGAAACGAAAATTGGAATAACGCAATAGTTTGCAGAATTTAATTTTTTTTGGAGGATGCATGCAAACTGTTCTTTGAATAATGTCGTATTTTCAAGGATATATGTTGAAAATTTAGATAATTTTGTTTGGTTGTACAGTATGAACACTTTTTTCCAATTTTCCCCAAATTCAAAAACGTTTTTACACTATTGCACATAGCTTTGTCAATTCTTAAGATGTATAAAATTTGAAGAATTAAAATGTGCAAAACATCATGGAGCATAAAAAGATGTTTAAAAGTTTAGGTTTGCAGTAATGAATAGGGTTTCAGAAATTTTTAAAATTTGAAAATGAAAAACAAACATTTTAAACTTAAGTTCGTCATAAATTTTTTCCAGTTAGTGAAATTAAACACCTTTTTCAAGCAAGTGTCCACACTGTGCAACCGCAAATTTTTACAGATTTTAAAAACTCTGTTAGTTACCATCGAAATTACAAAATCTTTTTCCCCGATTTTCCACAACTTCAAAAAATGTTTTACATTCCTGAACATAACTTAGTGAATTTCCAAAATTTGTGTATATTAAATAAATAAGAAAATGTAGAAATTATCACGGCAAATGCAATGATGTTAAGAAAGCTCATGTTTGAAATGATTGATAACATGTTGGGAATTTCGAAATTTTGAATAAGACGGGAATCGGGAACTGCCTCTCTGGGGGGTTTGCTGGTGGGAGAAAGATACAGTATCTACTTTTTTCTCCTATACAGGCTCCTGGTAGCCACCAGAGGGGTTTTCTGCTGGGAATTTTCCTTGGGGTACGCGGATATTTCCTTGGACCTGCGTCGTAGCTATGGGCTGGCTACACCACATGGGGGGTTATATCGATCCCCTCTTTCAAATAGCCCTGCTGCCAGAGAGCGACGACAGTGTGGGGTCTTGAGCAGGGTCGCCACTCAATAATATGCCACTATATAGAAGAAAATAACACATATTTCCGAAAACTTTAATACAATAAATAAAAATCGTGATTTGTATTTCTGGAATATAATCAAATATTTTTACAGGAGAAACGATGGAGTGAAAATCAACATGAGCAATTTGATACAAAAGAATGATTGCGTTAAGAAATTAAGTGATGTGCTGAGAGTAGGTAATAATTTTATGGGCAATGGCTTTTTATTTGGTTGAAATGTCGAGTTGAAATATCTCACCTGATATCCACAATATCTTATTAAAAAGTATCCTTCAAAAGCAAGCACAGTCATTTAAAAAATCAAGATAAAGTCTCCTGAGTTCTTGTCAAAAACTTACAATGTTCATGTCTCTTTTAGCAACATGTGCTGATGACAAGCCTAAATGAAATTTGAATTTAGTTCACACTTCATAGTATAATGCATTTTGAGGTTTATCGTCGCATAAATCACGTTGTGTCTTCCACACAAAGCACTGATAAGCGCGTGGAAATATTTTTTTTAAATTTAACTCAATATAAATTTCTTCTAAAATTCTCAACTTCTGCCTTCACAACATTTACCGTCAAAATAATTCTCAGAAGAGTTGTCTCTCTGGTTGATTTGGGCCACTCGTCCACCAACCATTTATTCAAAGTTCCGTGTCTCAGAACCCCTCTGAAAATGGGTCTGGGAATCTTTTGGAAACATAAGGTAGATGTTGGACCTACGACAGCTGTCGGAAGATTTTTGTATTGTTTTACTAATTCTTCCCTTCCAACTCATTGTCTATAAAAAATTCCCTTCTGCAGAATTTTTTCTTCACTATACTGTGAAGGATAACTTCTTTTTCAACTGTTTCCGTGTACAGTATATAATGGAAACTTAAACCCCTTTTTTGGATTGAAAAAATAGGGGTTTGCTGTTGCTCCTCTCGTGGCACTTGGTACCTACCATATTGCTATTCTGTAAATGCATTGTTATGGACAAACCTCATCCTCAAAAATTATTTTCTCCTTATTTTGGTTCAAGTTCTCGGAATTTTCGTATTTCGGTCGCGCAGTCCTCAGAAACGTGCTGTTTGAAAAAATGCAGCTAGTTTTTTCTAGAATGGAAAACTTGGAAAATATTTTAATTATCCAGAAAATATTTATAATTCAAAGTTCATAAAACATTGTTTGGAACAGCTTTTTTGCCCGGGTTTCCGTGCATGATTGCATGAATGATCAAAGCATGAAATTGTGCCAAGCCATCGGATTTCAAGAGGGCTTGAGACTTTTTCCTGTAAATATTCATGCAGTAATTCTATAAAGAAGTACTGTACTTATCCATAGATGTGAAAAATGCAGTACAGTTGCGCCGCTTTTACAAAAAAAAAAGTAAGTCACCAGAAAAAAAATTTCGTTGCAGAGAACCGCTATATTGTGTAACATGAGATAGAATCGGTTGTGGCCAAAAAATTTTTATACGGTATATAGGTAAATTAGAGACAAATCTTCAATGAACTTTGTACCAAGTCTATCCTGCATTTGTCAACAAAACATTTTTTTCAGTTTGACAACCTCAGAAATCACGGCTCGTTTCACAAAACTTCGGCAGCGTCCTAACTTTCGCGTAAACCATATGGGTTACGGCACAGGGCTGTCCCCAGAATGACCGGGTTCCGTCGGGCCCCGTGTGGTTCATTTCAGGCCACCATGAGAACCCCCTTTCGGCAGCATGATGCAACGCGTTTCGTGAAGAACCTCAGCCGACTGCGTGTCTGTTGCGGGTTCCGCCACCAAAGCAGAAACCCCACTATATACGCTGAGGTCACGAGCGCCGCCGCCGTCAGTTTGTCTCAGCGTAGTATTTTTTTTTTCTTCTTCTCGTTGTTGTTGCTATTAATATCAGGTCAAGTCCCTTGTTCCAGATTTATTCCGACGACCCCGCTTCAAAACCCCCGTGATTCGGCCCTCGCCTATATTTTGCGCGTTGTGCTCGCGCTGAACAGCGGCCTCATGAGTGAACCTATTGTCTGCAAATCTTGAATACGTGCTAATGGTTCTTTTGGTCGTTATTGCCGTGGAGAGATTCCTCTGAAGATGTGCCGAAAGTGGGGATTCATGCAATTACTTGCTTCGATTTCCCTGAAATAAGGAGCAAGAAAATACAGTACAGGGCACTCGAAATTTGTTGAGATTTCTTTCAAATGTGGTGCTTGTTTTCTCGTCGATTCCAACTAAATCATCAATACACTTCCGACTTATGAGCTTTTTGAATAAGAAAAAAATTGCAGGTTTTGAAGCGCATTTTCAGTAATGACAAGATTAAATATTGTGTAACAAAGCACACTGAATGGGAATGAATTAAGAGAAAGACTGAGATCTTCGAACATTGATTTCCCGTTTGTTTCTGGCTTTGTCTAATCCCAAGTTTCAAACTTGTTCGCGCACTTTCCGAATTTCCTTCGTTATAAAATGAATGGAGAAAGAAATTCCAAGCGAAGTTTTTACAATGAATGAGTGATTTTAAGGGTGTCAGCGAACTCAAACTTTAAAGATGCAAAAATTAAGATTCAGAGCAATTTATAAAATGAAAATAAACCAGCAGTTCAAGTACATACTTGTACAGTATATTAGCTCTCGCAATTGTTTTGGATGCATCAAACTCATAATCCTTCAAAATCTCCTTTTTCTGAAATCTGAAAGCCCAATTAAAATCGAAAAGATGGAAATTATGCATGGTGTTAACACAGAAAATGAATGACCAACAAAAACGTGATCAATTTTTATAGGTTGAAATTTTTAATTGACCAACCCTATCAACTAACCAATGATGCTTCATTTTTGTAAAATTATTCAATTTATATCCTCCGCAGATTATCAATGGATTGTTTAACTTCTGATTGGTATCATGTATAAATTCCCAATTTTTCCGCGTGCTAAAATTAAATTTGCGAATTTGCTTCGTATCTTATGGGCTAGTTCAGTTTTATGTCAGCTTAAAATTGGATAAGTTGAGGTACTTGTTGAACAAATTTAAAAATTTTTGAGGATCAGTTTGGGTATGATTTGGAAATGCCAGTCGCAAATGCAAATACTGTACGTTTAAAGGTTATATATATCATTCGCTGGTCAATCAACTACATTACTTTGGCATCATCAGTCTTGAACAGGAAAAATCGGAGACATGAAGTCCGTTTAATAAATATGCAGCATATTGTATCAACATTAGAAATCCACAGGTGATGATGTCAAGTTACTCACTCACATTGTTCGCCTCAGCGGAAAAAAAAAATAAAAAAAAACCTGCCGAGATCCTTTCAAAACCCAAAGGTGAATGTCAGGTATTTCCGCGCTCGAATATTCCCTGTCGTCTCAGTATCGCCGTTTGGCACGAAGCGATAATGTTCGTTTTGCCAAATGCTTTTTGAATAAGTTGACGCAGGACGGAAATCTTCCAAGTGCCCTTCGCGGTACCCGTTTTAGTGTATTCGGAACCGGAAGTTGGGTGCTTTGCACATGAAGTTCATGCCTCGTGACTGGATTTATTCGGGAGTCGATTTAGAGTTGGGTTGTGAATAGTTTTAGTCACAATATTTTCTCAACGGGATTCAAAGGGTCCCACACGGTGCTATAGTGCATTCAAATGAATCGTAGGAGTTTCACAATCTAAACAAAAAAGCTGATTCCGAAAAGGGGTTTGTTTTGTCTTCTTCTCCAGGAATGCAGACGTTATCGTTGAAAATTGGCAGTTCGAAGGAGTGAATAAGGTTCGCAGTTTTGTAGTCTCAATTGTGTGTCTGTAGTTGACAAACGGGTGGGAGGCAAAATCTTGACATAAGGCGCTCAGACAGCAAAAAAAAAAATCGGCCGTGACCCGATGCTTCAAAAACGTTTCGCGGAGGGGAGAAACACAAGGAAAAGAAGTGCAAAAAAAAACTAGACCTTTTGGCATTGTGCCAAAACCTCTTGGTCCGGATCTGAATTCCGGTGTGCATGGGCTTGGTGTTCAGTTCCAACGAGTTGTCTTAGAAGTTCGCGAGCTGCTCGAGGCTCGAACCGTGCCAATTTTTTTTTTTTCACTGGCAACGAAGTTCATGGTGATGTCTTAAGGGCTTCGCGTGCTAAAATTTCGTGCTAATACTGTATTCAGGGTGCTTTCTTCGTCTGAGTTTCCGTTCCACCCTTTTCCCGCGCCGCAGCGAACTTTCTTTTCTTCCATCGTGATCGGCGTTCGCACTTTCCTGCAAAATTTTCGGCGAATTTCAGGAAGAACTGAAACCCGGGGAGGTTTGGCGAGAGTCAAAAGCATAAGGCATGACGAGAGAAAAGGTGAGTTGGCTCTTTTTCTGCTGCTGCGATTTTCGTTTCCGGGATTTATATAAAATCCTGAAAGTAGAATCGCGCTTATTTAGGAAAGACATTCCCCTTGACTGTCCAATAATTTACGGAATAGTAATTTCCGAAATGTGACCTTGTGCTTCACAAATACACTTAAGTTCGAGAATTTCAATTCTTCTGATTTGAAAATATTTCCAACAGCCCGCAACGTGAGAATTGCTCCATTTATCATTCAAACGAACAAGTTTCCGAAGAGTACAGAGAACTCTTGGTGTGAATCTAAACTTTTGGGGGAAAGAAGCGCGAGTTCGAAATTTTAAGACAAATGCAGGAACTGATAGATTAATTGCATTCTTCCATTATCGAACAATTTGTAATCTGGAATTTATGAGGGATAATTTCCGATAATGATGGTGTCTGGATCAAGTCTGCGTCATCAATGGGTATTGGGTTTGTTGCTGTGGAATTTCCCCACCCTCAGGCATTCCAACGGCCTTCGCCTTCTTTCCTTCACAGCTTAAACCAGAATTTTTCTTCCATGTTTATTCAGTCTGGTTATTTTAAGAACGGCTTCCTACGAGCCATGTTCCTTTGCTTTGTTTTCTGTCATTCATTTTCTATGCTGATCTTTATCGCTGGTTCCCCGGGAAATGTTTCACGCTCAAGGGCGAGTTGCGGGATTTTGGCCGGAAGGCGAGAAAATAGTGGTTCACACTTTTGAAAGGAAATCGTGGTGCTTCGGAACTGGAACCTGCGGCGATTTGCCATTTTTTTGCAAAAAAGTATCTTGGCATAAAGCGGTAATTGTTACAACTTCAATTATAATTGTTTTCGTGAAGATGTAGAGAAACTTGCAAACTTAGCTGTGGTAATTATTGAACCTTGATAACTTCAACTTCCCCAATTCGAATATCTCACAATGTCGATTTTTTTTTCAAGACCCTCGCTGAATTCCCTTAGAAATCATGCATTAAAAACCTCTCCAGTTTCCTGGAGGCCTTGTGACTTATTTTTTTGACACAGGAAAGTGGGAAACAATAAACATGTCACCTGATTTTTTTTTAAATAAGTGAAGGGCTGATCTGGAAAAATAATGCATCCTATCGGCTCATTTAGGAGACAATCATCAGGCCTGAATCATTAAGTACAATTTCATGTACGTCGTTTATTTCCAAACGTCATTTTTATTTTTTGCTGCTGGTCCCAGAAGTTCGACTTAAAGGGGCTTGGCCGTATATATTTGGATGTCTTGAACTTCTCAGCTATTTAATTTCGCTCAATTAGCCAGAAAATGCAAACGCTTTAAGCAATAAAATCAGTCTGTTGATGCTTCTCGGCACTTCTGGGGAGATCTTGAAATGCAGAAAGCACAAGCTGCTTTAATCAATGCATCTGTTATAACTCAACGATTCCTGGAACTAACTTTTGAAATGTTTACCCAACTCGAAGTCAATTGACCTTGTCGTAGCCACCAGGATGACATTTCACGAGACAAAAAGATAGAAGCGCGAAAAGTATGGCGTGCTCAAATTTCGCCCCGGGGGCAACGTTGGAGCCCGGAAAGTAACTTGAAACTTCCTGGACACAAGCCCCCGAAAAAGGAAGTCAAATTTCCTGGTACCTCGTCTGCTGGAACCAGGAACATCATTACGAGTTCGGTAGTGTATTTCACAATAGGGACTATTTTATTCATACGAGATCCGAGTAAATTCGTTGTAATGGCTCAATGCCACTCCAAAGATGCACGCGGACTCCGCTTTTAAGCATGGATTCATGCATTTCGCTATGAAGAATTTATTCAACAGATTTTCATAAATTTTGTCAAGTCTTCCTCCATTCAAATATTTTTTCGTTTGATGGAGATGAATTCAATTCGTATCAAACTGCATTTTATCCAGACCAGTATTCTAATTCATGTTCGCCCGCATCAAAATTGACGAAACGAAGATGAACGAGATTTATCAAAATAAATTAGGCGAACTTAACCAGATTTATATTTTTCGTTAGTATAAATTCTAATAATTTCTTAAATGTACACGTAATAGAAATCTTACAAATAAGTCCGATATGAGAGAAAATGTGAAGTAATTGGTCGGATGAAGGCCGATTTAGCGTTTAGGATACCAAGCAAAAAATGTAGTTTAATTACTGTAATGCCTAAATTTTGAACGAATCCTTCGCACAAACTTACTTTTTTTCATCGTGGAAGCTTGTAAGTTCGACAAAAATTTGCAGTTGAACCCAAAACCGGATCTGGTTTAATGTGGTAGATACGTGACTTGTTGAGATACACGTACCCAAACTTTTCCAATGGATTATTGATGCTAACAGCAGTCAATGACCGTGCACTTACAGCAACAAAAAAATAATTCCTGTCAAAAATTGCTGCACATATTTTTTCATCTGAACTAAAATACTGACTTTTTTTTAGCGGTGATTCAATTCTAGTTTTTCACATCGGTTTCGAACTCCCCAAGTTCATCTCCGCTGCTCTTGACTTCATGCGTCACGTTTTCCCAAGACAATTTTCCTCATCCAGGCTTCGGAGATTATTTCTGGGAATCTCCCACTGTTACGCGACGTTTATTCCTCATAGCTTGTGGTAAATACAAAAATAAAATGGATAGACAGAAAGAGCGAGGAAATTAAAAGCGAACGGACGATAAGAACAAATGAAGAAAGGGAAACGCGGAAAAGTGGATCAAATACGCCGGCGTCTATATATTGAGTCTGCCTTCCTCCTTCATGCCCAGCAGGAAAGAACGACTCGTGTGCGCAAATATTGCTTTATTTGCCGATATAACGTCACGGATTCGCGGCATTCCGTCATGTTCTTACACGCTTCCATTAATAAGAGATCAACGATATTTTTGACTATATGATCGTTCTTCAGTCAGAAATTAACCATAAAACGAAGTATTGTATTTATCAATATGGAAAGTTTTTTCTCTTATTCGAGCTGAACAAGAAATCGAAAAATGTTCCTTGCCAAAACTTTTAATTCATGCCACTCGCATCAAGTCTAATACAGTATTTTCCCCTAACTCGAAATAGAAAAAATAAATTTGATTGTAGTGCACACTTGACATTCAACCCGCGACATTTACGAGATCCACTATATTTCTGACTATGATCGCTCTTCAGTCAGAAAATAGCTTTAAAAAATGAAGTACAGTACAATACTGTATTTATCAATGCTGAATTTGTTTTTTAATTCGAGCTGAACAAGGAATCGAAAAATGTTTCGAGCTAACAATTTTTGATGCATGCCACCCGCTTCAAGCCAAATATTGTTCCCCGTACTCGACTTGAAAAATTGTAATATTATTGAACTGCACATTTCCATGAAAATGAGATCCACAATATCTGAATGATCGTTCTTCAGTCAGCAACTATTAGTAAAATTAAGTACTGTGCTTATAAAAACTGGAACGTTTATTTTGCCATCGAGCTCAAAAAGAAATCAAGAATATTCTTAGAAGAAACAGCATATATTTTCTGATTCATGCCACCCGCTTAGAGATGCACGATTTCCGACTATGATCGTTTTTGTCTGAACTTGACGAAAAAAATTAAGTACAGTACTGTGTTTATGAAAAATAGAAAGTTTTTCAATCGAGCTCAACAAGAAAATCAATGCTGATATTTGTGCTTTTATGAATCTTTCATAGTGCACTTCATCTGCAAGTTTTAGACGCCATAAAAGTGTCGAAGTATCAGAGAACAAAGAACATCGTTCAATAAAATACTCGTAAAATTAATTAATTTCTTAAATTTAACAGCAGGGGAATGTGCTTAAACTGGTACCAACTCCCATGATACCAGAAGTTCACAACTGATCGAACCTTTACATACCATCATTCAATTAAAGTGAATTTTAAACTGAAATATTAGGCCGCTTCTGAATTACGAATAATTCCCCCAAATTTCATTTTTCTTACTTCTGACACTTCAGATGAACTCGGCGAAGGTGTGTGCAGTACAAGAAATGAATTAATGTCTTTAGTTTCCCGTAATTATATGTTTAAAAAACACTGAAATTAATTTCCAATTGCGGAAAAGATGAGCACGTACAGTGGTGCAAAATACATAAGCGTGGAGCCGACCTTAATCGAAGAATTTTATTTCTTCATCTTATAATGAAAAAGAGCAGATAGAAACAAAAGAAAATTTCCTTCAAGAGAAGCAAAGGCCGTAAATACGACTAGCCGGCATTCCATTCGCCAAAACGCAGGTTGAACAACCCTCAGGAATCCAGTCTATGAAAAAGTACACCACAGTACATTCGCCCTCATTTCCTCTTGCGTACATCGGAAAATCAGCTCCTCGCGATTCCCAGTCTTCAGTTTTTTTTTTTTTATTGAGCACCTCAATATCATCCCGAAAAAATTTAACGAAAGTCACCACCAGTTGGTCTGCGACGAATTTGTAAGCGAATCGGAACCGCGAAATCTCGTCGCGTCAACTGTCTCATTGTTTGTTTCTTGAGCCCTTTGTTCTTGAGCTTGTCGAAGAGATTCTTGTTCTTGTTGCTGCTGCTGCTGCTGCTGTTGTTGTAACCGGATTTTCAGTTTCCGGAGATAATCGGTCTTTTCTGGTGGGTCGTAGATGTAGACGTACATGACGTAGAAAAGCAACGCGTGGCCAATGGCTGCATGCACAGCAACGTTCCACAGGGATTCCATGGAAAAACGCTACTGATAACTATAATGTTGGTTTAAGACACAGCAGTATACGGATTAAGTTACATAAGTCACCATTGAAGGTTTGAGTGAGAAAAGGTCAATTCTCGGTTTTCTAATCTTTCTTTTCCTCAGTTTGGACTTGATTTCAAGTTGTTGATCCCAGCATGCATGACGTATTAAAATGAAATTTTTAGAAACTTCTTTTGCACATGATATAAAAAAATTGCACTAGCTTTTCATGGGTTTCAGTGAAAAAATTGCAATTCTTTGTTGCCTGAGCAGTACTTACTTGGTTTTGGACTTGAATTCGAATATCTCACCCCATGACCCAGTATATTTTTAGAAACTCTTTTTGCGCATGATGAAAGTGAAACGACTAGCTTTTTAAGGGAAATTTTTTCAAAAAGAAAGGGGAAGACTGTCAAGTTTATTTGAAATTACATCAAGCACGGAAACATTAACCATCACATGGTGTCGACGAAATGATGAGAATCGAGGTTATAAAAAGACGGAACAATTTTAATTTCAAGGTATCTTTTATTTGGTATAAATTATACAGTATTCTTAAACTATTGATTTAAAATACCATCTACGAGTTGAAGTTTTGTTGCGCATTCAATGAACCTGCGTGAGAACATAAATCCTGTAATTGAATCATGTGATGAGACACTTCTTGATTTATTTTACGCGATTTGAGAGACGCATATATCCTAAAATTGCTTGCTGATCATTGTATCCACAAGAAAATGATGAGAAGAATTGAGTTTTAAAAATCTGTTGCAAAAGGAAAAAATTATCACCTCAAGTTTTCCGTATTTGTTTGAGATTATTATTCAACTAATTATTCCGAATACCTTCTACGAGTTAAGTTTTGAAGATTATGATTTCATTTGTCGCGCATTTAATGAATATCCGTAGAAACCGAAATCTTGTGATTGAATTATGCGATGAGACACTTCTTTTTTTACGTGATTTGAACATCGCATATTTTCTGAAATTCCCTTCGAATCACTGTTTCCACGAGAAAAAAGCTAGAAGAATGGGTTTAAAACTTTTTTACTGACAAACAATTATCTCAAATTTTCTGTATTTGTTTCAGATTATTCAAGGAATTATTCCAAATAACTTCTGCGAGTTTAAGTTTTGACGATTATGATTTCATTTTTTACGCTTTTAACGGACCTCCGTAATAAACCGAAATTCTGTTATTGGATTATGTGATGAGACGCCTCTTGATTTCTTTCGTTGTGTGATTTAAAGATCGCGCATTTCCTGAAAATTCATTTTTTCGAGCTATCCCGGGATGCTATTAAAATGCAGGCGATAGTTTTGTAAGAGAATACTTGCTGCGTCATTGATGACGGCTGCTGTGATCGACCACGAAATCACTGGAAAATTGGAAACTTCCCTTTTGATATCAGTGAAATGTTCTCCGTCGCCCGAAGTCAATTTCCTTCTGGCGGGAGTTCGTCGGAGGTGAACCGCGGCAAAATCGTGGAACGTTTCCAGTCTGCAGTCAGAGTCGGTGGTTCACCTTCGCCGAGCTTTTTTTTTTTTTTAGTCTTATTTTCCAAGTTAATGCAGTGTTCTTTTAATGGAAAATAAGTATACGAACATGTACTACATATTGATACTAATCGAGTGATTCGAGAAGTGCGTGAGAGCCTTGCCACGACCTTGCTGTGCCTGCGGCTTGTTTCGATCATCATTCTCTGAAAATTTTCTCGATTTTATTTTTATTAGGGACAAAATTTTGATTTTTGAAGTACCTTGAGATGAAATTCCTTTCTCTTGTCAGTTTTTAGAACAATTTGCGATCGTTGTGATCACGTTTCCAGGCCGAATTCGATACGGATTTCGCGAACGCAAAGGATCTTCAAAACTGCGTGTAGAAAAACAACACTTTGTTTTTCAAAACTTCGGGACATATAAAGTGCTGCGATTTGAGAACTTCGGGTTGTGAGAAAGAAGTTTGAGGGTATTTTTTTCAGCGAGGAGCAAAAAGAATAAAAAAGGAAATTCAATGAATTTGAAGATGGTCATGGAATACTTGACTTGTAGCTGCGGTTTCTATGATCAACAGCGTCACGATTTCTGCGAACACGAATATTCCCGTTCTTGCCACAACCCTGAGCAAAACAAATACCAAGCTGATCGTGACTCGAACGAATCCGTTAATTTGAGAGATAAGGTACTTATTCTGCAAATATTTGAGACACAGAAAAAAACATTTCGTGCTCAAGGCGAGATTCAAAAATGCTAAAAAAAAATTTCGTTTTCCATCGTGGAAATAAGAAAATGAAAGTGATGAATATTTTCTTTCTTTCGATTTCCTTTTCTCCGCAAAGATTGAGGACATCTGCAAATGCCTGATTCTGAGCGACGACCAAGTGCGAAATACATGCGATGCCTTGTTGAAGGAAATCAACAAGGGTCTCTGTGTTGAAACAAACGCTGCAGCTTCAGTCAAATGCTTCCCGACGTTCGTGCGCGAATTGCCAAATGGAAAAGGCAAGTTTTGTCTTCTCATTTAACTTTTTTTCAAATAGAGGCGTGTGTTTAAATTCCTGAGGAAAAGGGTAATCTTTGAAAGAGACGTGCAATTTTACGTGAAGGTTCAATTTTCGGGGAGGCTCGAAAAAGAAAGAACTCACCGTGACCAACTTTCTCCAATAAGTCGTCCTTTATTCGAATTGTGCTTTCTGTTCGACAGATAAAATGCTTCGAATTGGCACGAATTATTCTCTGTATTATCCTTTTGAGATAAATCTGGACAAAAAATTGAGTTATAATTATCCGAGTTTTTACATGATTTGAATACTGAATTCTCGGTCAACTAGTGGAAATAAACATGGTATTTTTAATTATTTTTGGTGCTTGTTTTTTCGTCTTGACTCCGTAATCCCTGATCAGTGGGATACCTTTTCACTATTTGATCACTGCAACTAGAAAATGGTGGAATAAGCGTATAGGAAGCATTCATAAACTGTTGAATTTTTGGTCCATCTTAGACTGAAATTTGCTTCATAAATTTTCTTCGCCACCCCAAAAAAAATCAATCTCGTCTCGTCACGTTAGTTTAAAAGATTTGTTTCACTCGGTCATTGAAGTTGCGAAGAGTCCTATTTGCGATTTTTTGACCCAAAACTGAATTGGATTTCGTCGGAAAAATTCTCAGAGACCGGGAAATTCCTGGCGCTGGATCTCGGCGGCACAAATTTCCGTGTGCTGCTTATCGAACTCGGTCCCAACAAGTTCTCCATGGAGTCAAAAATCTTCGCTGTGCCGCAGAAGGTCATGCTTGGTTCCGGGGAAGGGGTAAGTTAAAAATTTTTATTTTGTTTCCCTTCTCTATACTTTTTCCTTCTATCAACTTTTTTTCACCACATGCCAGCTTGGAATTCCTTCCCATGTAGTGGTTTTCTTCCACCTCCCTTTTATTTCTCATGGGAGTGAATTCTTTGCACACGCCGATGGCGACATGATTTCCTCCTTTTTTTTTTTAGTTTTTCTGGTCGCGAGCGAAAATCATTGCTGTTGAGTTGTTCCGCCGCCGCGAACGTTCGGGTCGACTTCAACTTCGGCGTCCTTGTCTGGTAGCCTGGGGCAAAATTGATCAGCGTTGCCAGACAAGGCACTTGATGGAAAAGAGAGGGAGAGGTTTGGATAGAACTTGCATATTACTCAAGGAATGGCGAAGTTTCATAAAATCGAAGAAAGACAGACGATACTTTATTTTTGCTGGTCAGGTTAAATGCTTCGGCGCCCGCCGCAATTCTCCATCAGGACATGATCCGAAGTCATGATTCATCCTTGAAGTACTTGGCTGATTGGATTCATTTCTCGATTTTCGTATTTGAGAGAGAGAGGGGGGGTGGGAGTGATGCAAGATTGCATTGATTTTTTTTCGTTTCGATTCGATTGATGATTTCACTGGGGTGTCTGGAGCAGCGCATGAGCAAATAATTTATTCCCAGTTTTCATTTATTTTTTGTCAACGTTTGGAAATTTCGTCATGGGGCGAATTGATTCTGAAGGTATCCTGAAGGAAGAAATTATTCTTCAGTTTCCTGAAATATTTGCTGATTCCCGCCTATACGTTTTCTAGACTTACAAATCGCGGTCTTATTTGGAGATTTTTAAATGTTCAAAAATTATCGAAATTCGGTCATGTATTTTATCACAATACAATTACAAAACCATGTTGAGTCATGTATGTTGTTTAGAAGCAGGATAAACATGTCGTTTTACTTGAATTAGTATTTTATGTTCGTGCAGTAAAAATGCTGTTATTTGAAATCTCGAAATGTTTCGATTCGAAAAAAATGAGTGATCCCATATTCTTAATATTGTATTTTAAAAATCGCAATGAAGCGGGACATTTTGAGAATAACCTTTCGTGAAATAATGTGTAGGAAAAATTGCTCAGGAAAGAGCTAGAAAATGTTCATTTCTACGCTGATATGAGAGTTTAATTTTAAAGATTCAAGGAAGCTTCCTTCTGCGGGATCAATGGTAAATTACAGTACAGTACTTCACTGTACTGTACTTCAGTAACATGTTTAAAAATCTTATTTGCTGAAGAAAATCGTGCCAATTTTATTTATTTTTGACACTGAACTACTGTAGTTAAGTGACAGAGTTCATAAATTAATTTGATGAATGACGAAGTTGGTAACACTCGTGTTCGTGGAAGAAACTTGAAAGAGTAGTGATTCATCGATTTCACCCAGCGTCGACACGCTGTTAAGGGCGGCAATTTGTTTTCTCTCGCTCCACCTCACTTACTCATACGGAAGTTATTCACGCTGAGTCTTGTGGTTTACTCCTGCCCGTGTGTACGTGTTCTGATTGGTAGATTGTTCGTGAACTTGCTTCCGTTTCCGTTGTAGGGCTGGATTTATCCCTTTACGCTCAAGGGAACAGGTTAATTTTTTTTAACGCTCTAAGGATTTGTTTCTGGGATGGTAATTTATGCGATTTTCACGGAAGGAGGAAAATTGACTGAGGGGTTGAGTTATTTTTTCATTTAAGCTTTGTTAACAGAAATTTGCTTTTTATTTCAGATATTTTTATTACAATATAATTCCATTATACAACGAATCCCATAACGAATTTTTCATTTTAACAAATTTTTTATTGGTCCCTGTGGTTTCCCATTTCATTCTGTGTGAAGACAATAGGGTTTGATTGATATTTATGACAAAAAATAAAAAGTGCAGCATTTCAACGTCATCAAAAAGAAGAAATTCCTGCCAAAAAATCTTCCTGTTCAAAAAATACAAAACGTGAAGTACTTTATTTCTTGGAAATTCAGTAGCTCCATTCTAGATTATATGCCTTTCTTCCCAATATACAGTGCATGTATGATTGAAAGAATTTTCCTCCATCTGCAAGAACATGCATGAATGAAAAAGTTTATTCAGAAGGAAGCATTCATTTTAAATGTACTAATGTTCATTTGTATATTTTGAAACAAATGTGACTTTTTAGTAGAATGGCAGGCTCAGTAGAAGGAAAGTACTATTAATTTCAAGTGTTCTTGTCATTTCATCATGAATACTCATTATTTAGGATATGATTATTTAATTATTTGTTTTGGAATCACTTGAAAGTATTTACTGCCCCTTTCCTACAAAATTTCAGTCTAAAATGTGTAGAAATCATGAATCTCAATACAATCAATTTTTTGTTATAACACATTTTTTACCAAGTCCCTGGGAGTTCATTGTAACAAGATTTTACTGCATTTCCTGCTCTAGAATGTCTAGCCAGCGAATCATCCTCAACTTGAATAAAGTTGCTTTGTTTTTCTATGGATGATGAATTTAATTATAATACGACTGTATAATCTTAAGCAGAAATGCTGTGACGTTTCGAGCTCCTTACTCAATAAATGGGACAAAATATTTCCCAAAAAGGAGGACAACTCTTCTATTTTGACTTTCATATCGAGATTGAAAGGTCTTCGTTATTCAAAATTTATAATACCGTATTCAACTATATTTATCATACTGAATACACTTCTGCAATAAATGGAGGACTTGTTTTCACTTGTTTTATGAACAAAGCTATAAAGACAAACCGCAAATAAACAAAGGTCGTTTTATCGTTTTTTTATCAAATTAATCTTGCAATCGATATGAAGCAATTTTCACTTGAATAAATACATTTGAGAACTGGATCATATGAATGAGTGACGAAAATATGAATTAGTTACGAATGTAGGAATACTGTATAACACAAAACCTTTTCCCTTTCTGAGAAAAGGACAGGGTTATAACGTTCTCATGACATTTGCTCAGATTCGGCGAGAAGCCAGAATTAGAACAGCTTTAGCATGAATTCGAGGCGCGTTATTTTCGTAAATCTGGTGGTTTGAAATTTATTTAAAGTACTGTGTAGCCATTGTGAAAGGACGTCTCTATATAGTAAAAACGTTGGTGTGTTGCCTTGACATTTCAGTTGTTCGACCACATCGTGGATTGCTTAAGTTTATTCACCAAGGAACACGGGGTGGCTGACTTGAAACTGCCACTTGGGTTCACGTTTTCCTTCCCGTGCAGCCAAGAAGGCCTGACGAAGGCGAGACTCGTCACCTGGACCAAAGGCTTCAAGTGTTCCGGTGTCGAAGGAGAAGACGTCGTTCGCCTGCTTCGAGAGGCCATTTCTCGTCGAGGGGTAAAAACTTGCCCATTCAATTCACTTGGTTTCAAAAGCTGTAGAATTATGGGTTTCCCCCTTTTCCTTTTCATGATGCAAATTTTCGGTTTGGAAGCATATAGTCACCTTATTTGAACAGTGAGAAATCTAAGGTTTTGAAAAGGCTTGATTTTTTTCAACAAATCTAAACATTCACAGTTCGGTTGACTTTCATACGCATTAAAATTATCACCTTATTTGCACTTAGTTTCAAGTACAGTATAAATATTACTGCATGTTCCTCGGTGCCATCTTCTCATTCATGATCAAACATACGAATAAAAAAAACATCTGCTCTGAATTTTTCATCTGTAAAAGCCAGAAATCGTAACAGTTTTGGATAATTTTGAGAAAAGGTTGATTTTATTCAAAATATTTGCAGTTCGGTTGACCTTTATTTGCATTAAAATAAGCACTACGGTAATTAAAAATAATTGCAGGAAAATTACGTCGTGCTTTTCTCGTCTACACGTGTTAACTCTGTTGTCAGAATGTTTAATGTGGCAAGAATAATACGATTTCCCTTTCAACAAGAATTCAAAATTAATTTCTCCCCAGTTTATTGCTGAAAAGATGCATCGGTCCTCATATTTTTTCTGGACGCATTTCACAGATGAAATCAGTGCAAATGCTTCTTTAAAGTGTCAAACACATTTTTAGTAAATGTTTACTGCACTTATTGATCAGTTTACATTGAAATATTTTTGAATTATGATATTAAGAGGAATCTCAAGTCACTATTAAAATCTGTCGCTATATGGTACGCGTTTTTTTAGCAGATTTATTTCAGTATGAATAATCTTCGACAACAGCTTATTTTATCATAAATCAGTATTGATTGGCATACTTCTGAATTTCCTTCAACATTTTGACCAGAGAAAGTCTTCGGGCTGCAGTTGAGAACGTGGAAGACATGTCTTTTGGTCTCGGATGATGATTTAAGAAACAAGATGTGCACGTTTTCAATTTCAAATAAAACAAAATTCGAAAAAGGCAATACGAAACTTTTCAGCGTTCAAATTGGAATAATTTCCCAGAATTTTTACATTTTTTTCTAAGCGAGCATTGTGTGCCGCAATTTCATGCAAATACATTTTGAATGTCCTTTTGTTTGTTTTGTGTGCTGCGTGAATCTGGATGTCGTGTCGTGTTTGACCCATCACCAGGACGTCGACCTTGACGTTTTGGCAGTTCTCAACGACACGACGGGTTGCTTAATGTCGTGTGCATGGAAGAACCCAACAGCTGAGATCGGCGTTATAGTTGGTGAGACACGTTTGACACAACTCTCTGATGCCAATTTTCTTTTCTCTTCCCGTCTTTCTCGCTGAAATGAAGAATGTGTCGATTGAAGTCTGCGCTTTGGTCAACGACACGACCGGAACTCTGATGTCGAGTGCTTGGAAGAATCCAGATTGTTTTGTCGGGATCATCGTTGGTAGGGGATTTTTGGGGGGCTTTTGAGTCATGCGAAGCTTCTGCTGTGTGTGTGTGTGTGTGTGTGAATGTCTGTCTGTGTGTCGAGATTTGATTGATTAGAAGAATTTAAAGGGCAGAGATTGCGGTGATACCTATTGAGCTTTTGGGGAAATTCCGTAACTTCCTGTATAAAGCGGCTCGGTGTTGTTCCCGATAGAAGGAAGAGGAACTCGGTATTCAAGTAGATGGTTCATTAGAGTGTGGCAGCGAATTCCTAACCAAGATGAATTCATCATTGTTGATTCCTTGCCCCTATTCTGTGTGGGTTTTTTTGTTCTTTTCTCTTTCAAATGATTTTATCAGGGTCATATCAGAAATCTCTGTATTTTTCCAAGTAAAGTCGTTCACCGTGTCGTTGAGGTTCTCTGGTGTGTGTTTTTTTATATCCCCGCGATTTCCTGCATCTCCCAAGATCCGTAATAATTTGTGAAAAGCTCATGCATTCTTTATTTTGGGTTTTAATTAGGGACTGGAACGAATGCTTGTTACATGGAAAGGCTTGAGAATGTACTCAGATATCCGGATGACGAGAGAGCCGATGGACCTGATCAGGTATTTACCTATTTTTATTTATTTTTTGATCAATTGAAATTCAATTTCAAGTCAAAAACGCTTGGGTAAATGAAATCACGAGAATTCCATCTTTATCACTTGCTTTGTTTTACTGAATTTCCTCTCAGCAACGTCGCCTTTTTTTCAAGATCGACGGAATAATTCGCAGAATTATCGGTCAATTATATCTTCCATGAATATTGGCGGCATTTCGAAAATTGTTTTTCGATGCTAATAAGCATTGTTTCGATAGATATTCAGCAGATATTCTGCGTTTTTTTTCAGGTGGTTGTGAATACGGAATGGGGAGCATTTGGTGACCACAACGAGCTCGACTTTGTGCGAACAAAATACGACCACCTTATCGACGAGCAATCGCTCAATCCTGGTCGTCAATTGTGAGTTTCAAGATTTGTTACATTTAAAATTGACTTGGATATTCAAGCGATCATCAGAAATGAAAATTACAGGGTACATTTTAGTTTTAGAGCTCTGGCATGCAAAGTTTACTGGCGAATGAAGGTAATAAAATGTCCTTCATGAAATACGAGAGAGCAAGAGGTAAATACTGTAATAATTTCGATATTCTTTCTTCACATTCGAATTGAATAAGTTCAATTCGGATTTTTCAATGCTTTTTTGAGTGAAATTAATCTTGCCAGCATCCTTACTTATTTCTGATGTCGACTTTCAATGCATCACGAAAAAAAATGTGCTTCCGCTTTCTCACTCATAAATTTTTGATCAGGAACACACTATAAATTATATCGTTAAAGGAAGATAAACATCCGAGGAGGTTCAGTACTGAGGTACTGTCCAAAAATAAGCACGTATTTTCGGACCACGCCATAAATTATCCTTTTGTGTGTGAATATATAAGCCGCACCCAAATTACTGAAATTTCGAGTCAAAATCGGAAATGCCTGCTATAAATAAAAGTGAATTGTGTTATCACTAATAATCGAGGGCATTCTGTGATTTTTCGAGCTCCGGTTACCCAGATTTATTGGAATGCAATTGATGAATCTCATTATATTCATTCAAGTATCCTCGAAAGCTTGTTCAGGTTGCCATAAAATTCTTTTAACCGTCGAAAGATGAATGTTGTTGCGTATAGATTTTCATTCTCATAAAAATATATGAGGACGAAGCGTAATTTTTTAGTTCAAAGTAAATAAGTTACATATACGGTATGGGAATAATCGGAAAAAAGTCGTACATCGTGATTTAAAGTATAAATAAGCTGAGCGAAGAATGTGCTTATTTTTAATCAAGAAATTTGTCCAGGGGCCTTGTTCCTATGTCGAAACGTCTGTTACGTTGAATCGAATTTTCTCTAGACTTTTACATGGGAGAATATTTGACTCAGTCTCCTGTTCTTCAAAAATTAGAAATGAAGTCCCCAAAAATCGAAGAAAAATGTTTTTCTCGGCTTCAAGATACGGAAAATAACTGATGAAGAAAATTGCACCGAATCTGATCTTTTGGCATCAGAAGGCGCTCAAGCAAAGAACGAGAACACGTCTATAACTGCATGTGCAAAAATTATGGGAAACCTCTGACAAAGCACATCATTATCATTTTATTATTAGGGTAATTTTATATTGAAATTTATTTTTAATTTTCGCGACTATAAATAGCTCAAGTTGTTCAAGGGATAGAAATTTAGGAAAAGAAAATTCTGAAATTTTTTTAGCACTGTTTGTAAAGTGTCCTTATTTCGAGACATTTTCCGTGTTAATGCTTCATATTTTTCAGTTTAAGTGTCCTCAGCTCAAATTATCCGTGTGGCATCGGTGCGTCCGTATGTCAGGGTCCTACTGTAATTATTTGGCTATACGCTGTCATGAAGTGGTGATATTTCAATTGACATTTCTCAAATTTCTTTCTCCCCGACTTTTCAGGTACGAGAAGATGAACGGATCATCTTGGAAGAAGAGCTGGGGCTCGACAACGTCACCGACGACGATTGCGAGAATGTGCGCTACGTCTGCGAGGTCGTCTCACGTCGCGCTGCACACCTCGTGTCTGCCGGTTTGTTTCTTAAAACATCTGGTTTCCCACATTATTTGGCACCAAAAATATGCAAATAACGTATATTCTCAAGTACCACGCAAAGCTTTTTTCTCTATAAAATTGCGAAGAAAAAATTAGGCTGCGCGTCATAGGCAGAGAGATGACAAATTTCGAAAAATTTTGAAAGCTGATGATTGTGTCACGCATGCATGTTAAGGGACATTTTGACATAGGCTTTTTAAAAATCAGAACAATGGAAAATTGTTTGAATCCATGTTGAAATTATGTTAAAATTTGAATTCTGGTGTTTCTTATTTTTGAATTATTATAATTTTTCCACTCACTAAAAATCGGGTGCGCGTGTCACTCGGGGATATACAGTAGAACGATGATTTCATTTAAAATTTCAGGGTTTAAAAATGCCGTCTCACACTTGAGTAAAAACAGTATATTATTGAAGTGTCTGACGCACATTTTTCATCCTCCAGGCATCGCCACTCTTTTGAATAAGATTCAGAAGAAGAAGGTGACTGTGGCAGTGGATGGTTCTGTGTACCGCTTCCACCCGCACTTCCACAACCTCATGATGGACAAGATTAAGCAATTATTGCACCCTGGTCTAGAGGTATGAATAGATGTCGCTGGTGCATCGAAAAACGGCGATAATGCACTTGAACAAT
Organism: Notodromas monacha; assembly: GCA_905338405.1. Lineage (NCBI taxonomy): Eukaryota > Metazoa > Arthropoda > Ostracoda > Podocopida > Cyprididae > Notodromas > Notodromas monacha. The sequence goes on from CAJPEX010000716.1 coordinate 72,767, forward strand.
AATGCTGTATATCTGTATACTGGATGGCCACACGAAAATATGTATGCCAATAGTGATGGTTTTTTAAGGATCTGAATTTGCAGGAGTTTTTCCAAGAAGTCCTCGAGCGTTTGCAAAATCTGACAGCTGCATTTTCAGAAACAGTATTCATATTTTCCATGCTAGATATCACGCAAAAAATATATAAATGTCGGTCGACAAATTTATGTTACTTTCAGAGATTATATTGTCGAATGATTTTNGTCGTCAATTGTGAGTTTCAAGATTTGTTACATTTAAAATTGACTTGGATATTCAAGCGATCATCAGAAATGAAAATTACAGGGTACATTTTAGTTTTAGAGCTCTGGCATGCAAAGTTTACTGGCGAATGAAGGTAATAAAATGTCCTTCATGAAATACGAGAGAGCAAGAGGTAAATACTGTAATAATTTCGATATTCTTTCTTCACATTCGAATTGAATAAGTTCAATTCGGATTTTTCAATGCTTTTTTGAGTGAAATTAATCTTGCCAGCATCCTTACTTATTTCTGATGTCGACTTTCAATGCATCACGAAAAAAAATGTGCTTCCGCTTTCTCACTCATAAATTTTTGATCAGGAACACACTATAAATTATATCGTTAAAGGAAGATAAACATCCGAGGAGGTTCAGTACTGAGGTACTGTCCAAAAATAAGCACGTATTTTCGGACCACGCCATAAATTATCCTTTTGTGTGTGAATATATAAGCCGCACCCAAATTACTGAAATTTCGAGTCAAAATCGGAAATGCCTGCTATAAATAAAAGTGAATTGTGTTATCACTAATAATCGAGGGCATTCTGTGATTTTTCGAGCTCCGGTTACCCAGATTTATTGGAATGCAATTGATGAATCTCATTATATTCATTCAAGTATCCTCGAAAGCTTGTTCAGGTTGCCATAAAATTCTTTTAACCGTCGAAAGATGAATGTTGTTGCGTATAGATTTTCATTTTCATGAAAATATTATGAGGACGAAGCGTAATTTTTTAGTTCAAAGTAAGTAAGTTACATATACGGTATGTGAATAATCGGAAAAAAGTCGCACATCGTGATTTAAAGTATAAATAAGCTGAGCGAAGAATGTGCTAATTTTTAATCAAGAAATTTGTCCAGGGGCCTTGTTCCTATGTCGAAACGTCTGTTACATTGAATCGAATTTTTTATAGATTTTGATATGGGAAAATATTTAACTCAGTCTCCTGTTCTTCAAAAATTAGAAATGAAGTCCCCGAAAATTGAATAAAAATGTTTTTCTCGGCTTCAAGATACTGAAAATAACTGATGAAGAAAATTGCACCGAATCTGATCTTTTGGCATCAGAAAGGCGCTCAAGCAAAGAACGAGAACACGTCTAACTATAACTGCATGTGCAAAAATTATGGGAAAACTCTGACAAAGCACATCATTATCATTTTATTATTAGGGTAATTTTATATTGAAAATTATTTTTAATTTTCGCGACTATAAATAGCTCAAGTTGTTCAAGGGATAGAAATTTAGGAAAAGAAAATTCTGAATTTTTTTTAGCACTGTTAGTAAAGTGTCCTTATATCGAGACATTTTCCGGATTGGGGGCTTCATATTTTTCATTTCAAGTGTCCCCAGCTCAAATTATCCGTGTGTGTAGCCACGCAGGCATACAGTCCCAGGATGACATTAATAAACCGATATGCGACAGTACTTCACCACTATAAAGTTAACTGTAAAGAGTTTAAAGAAAGAGGGGCTGAAAAGTCCATGCTCTTCTACTTCTCGGGAATGTACATGGGGGAAATCGCGAGGTTGGTGCTGGTGGACCTCACACACAATGGCCTGCTTTTCAGCGGCCAATCGTCGCCCCTGTTGGAAGAGAAGGGCCGGTTCTACACCAAGTACATATCCGAAATTGAGACACAGAAGGAAAACGAGGTCACGCAATGTGCCTAGTAGAACCTTCTTCTCGACCCCGAGCTGTTGCAGTGGCTGCTGCTAACGCTCTTACACGCGATGCAGACGCTCCAGCAGAGTGCAGCGCGACGTGTGGAGCACAGACGGCCAAACAAAGAATTAACTTGTGGTTTCCCACATTATTTGGCACGAAAAATATGCAAATAACGTATATTCTCGAGTACCACGCGAAGCTTTTTTATCTAAAAATTTGAGAAGAAAAAATGAGGCTGCGCGTCATAGGCAGAGAGATAAATTTCGAAAAATTTTGAAAGCTGATGATTGTGTCACACATGCATGTTATGGGACATTTTTGACAGAGGCTTTTTAAAAATCAGAACAATGGAAAATTGATTAAATCCAGGTTGAAATTATGTTAAAATTTGAATTCTGGTGTTTCTTATTTTTATATGATTATAGTTTTTCCACTCACTAAAAATCGGGTGCGCGTGTCACTCGGGGAAGTAGAGGATTTCATTAAAAATTTCAGGGTTTAAAAATGTTGTCTCTTACTAGAGTAAAAACAGGGTATCATTGAATTGTCTGACACACATTTTTCCTTCAGGTCCGTAGCGGTGAGAAAACTTATTCTAAGTCTTCTTCTTCCACTGACACCGTCACCTACCAAGACACATGGCGAAGGTGGGCGTGAAGGTGTTGGAGTACTACCTGTTCTAATTCGTTAATAACGACCCTGGTCTAGAGGTATGAATAGATGTCGCTGGTGCATCGAAAAACGGCGATAATGCACTTGAACAATAATGCTGTATATCTATACTGGATGGCCACACGAAAATATGTATGCCAATAGTGATGGTTTTTTAAGGATCTGAATTTGCAGGAGTTTTTCCAAGAAGTCCTCGAGCGTTTGCAAAATCTGACAGCTGCATTTTCAGAAACAGTATTCATATTTTCCATGCTAGATATCACGCAAAAAATATATAAATGTCGGTCGACAAATTTATGTTACTTTCAGAGATTATATTGTCGAATGATTTTCGAAATTTCGAGTTTTTTGAATAAAAACCTTTATAAGTCGAAGAACTTCTGAAAATGTCCTCGTGCGTGAAAAATATTTTTTCTGGGACTCGGAAGTACCTTAAATACAGTCGAACCTCTTCGAAGTCCAACTTCGAGGGACCACGAAAAATTTGAGTTACGGAAATAAGCTTATTTATTGAGGAAAAGAAAGAAGAATCGCTTGAAATTTTAATTGGTGATATTCTGGTCCTTGAATTTCCCCATAAATGACTCGACACGATGCTGAATGTGGAGGCATGGGTTTAGTTAGTCTTAAGCTCTTAACTTCCTTTCAAAACGGATAAAGTTAAATTTTGTATTGCTTTTCTCCCTTTTTTTTTTAGCTATGATATAAGAGCGAAAAGCCCCCCCCCCCCCCCCAGGAAATTTGAGTTCGTATGTTTGAGTCAGAGAGGATTTTAATGTCATGTTTCTAAGAAAATTCAGCCTGGGACTTGAAAAAAAATCGACACAGGAAATTCGACTAGGAAGGTTCGAGTTATCACTGTAATTTCAAAATTTTATTTCACCGACTTTTTAATTTTTTTTCATTGCATTTCATCCTCGCTTTTCTGAACTTCCCGAAAAAAGTCAAGGTCGCTAAATTTGCGAAAAAAAGTGCTCAGCAGCCCCATGGACCTGTCAAAAGAATTTGAAATGTTATAAATCCGAAACAAATGAATTTTTTGGAAACATTTGCGGAGTAAATTAATCGTTGGTCTCATACTTTCTTCTGAATTTTTGTGATTTATTTTTGCAGTTCGCTTTGATGCTCTCCGAAGATGGCAGTGGTCGAGGTGCTGCTCTGGTCGCAGCCGTTGCCAGCAGAGTCCAGCTCGCGAAATTGAATGCTTCTTGAAAACTCGCCTGAATGCTACCAATATCTCACTAGAACTTCAGTTCGCATTGCGCTCTAGGACAAATAAGGAGTCAAGAATCGGGATAAACTTTTCAGTGCGCTGAGAGACCGGGAAAAAAATGAGAGGAGTGTAAGTTTTTCGTAGGCTGAGAAATTCAACTGAGCGCGTTTATTTTGCAGTAACTTGTGTTTGCTCCCTGTGGTCCACCTCACACGAGATTGAATAATTGTCGGCTCATTTACAGGGATTATGAGTTTATAGATTTTTTTTTTGTCCCGCCGATGAGCGATGATTTGCGTAATTTAGGGGCGACTCGAAAGGGTTTCTTCTTGTGTTTTCCCCCGGATTTCTTGGGTCTTTTTTGAACTACTGCGATTTTTGTACTCGCTTCTTATTAGCAGGGATGAGATTTTTATTTGGTTGGTTTCACACGTGGACGCGCAAAAATTGGTCTTTTTTTCGGGCTCGGTTTTTAATCCGGACGGCAGATTGATGTGCGTGCTGGGTGAGTGTGCAATAATTTATTTTGCCTCAGTTCCACTTTTTACGTAAGATCATCGATTTTTTTTGGTACTTGAGTTGCTTTTCCGTCCGTGAGTCGAGCGTCTTTTTCGTCACTTAGGGTTTCACTTGTATAGGCGTCGTTGTTGAGAATTGTTTCCGGCGGAAAAGGAACGAAAAGGGAGGGAAAAGCGGTGATTTTTAACGGGGTGGGAGGATTTTTTTGTGATAGAAACAAAAGGCTATTTAGGGTTGGTTGATGATGAAAAATTTCAAAAAAGCCCGCGATGAGGAAACTGCGTGGAAAACTGCTGCATTCTTTCATGCCCCCGAGGTGGGGAAAAGAAAAAAAAAGGGGGAGGGGGGAAGCCATAATCAAACACTGCATTGATCGTCAATTCTCGTTGCTTTCTTGTGTTTTTGGCACGACTGCTGGTTTCCGTTCTCGCGCCCCCCGAGGATGTTTGTTTTGCGAAATCGACCGGTGAAAGATGCAGATTACCAGGCACGTTTCCGTCGGGCTCCAAAGGGGAGAAGAAAAAGTATAAAATTGCGTGGATCGATTTTCTTCCCTCTTTTTGTTTGTCAACGAGAGACTGTGCGGAATTTTTTCAGATGAGAACTCGGAATTTTTCAGCGTACAACGAAATCTGAAACCTGTTTTTTTTTCGTTTTCATCCACCTACGACACCCCCAATTTTCTGCTTTTCTGTGAATGTCGAACGTTTTGACATGCTTCGAAGTTCCATCCGTGGAACTTTGATATCTACAGAGCATGCTAGTGTGCTGTTCTGATTCTAGTGCTCCACCTAAGGAAGTATATAAAATTTCATCCGGAAGACGGATAAAACCTCAGTACTGTATTTGCTTACGATTATTTTACTCAACATAAAAATCATTCCGCAGTTGCGCGTGGTTGACGCATAGTTTGACCAAATGTGCGAGCAACCTTGAACAGGAAATTGTAGTGTGATCATCACATTTCGGAGAGGAGCGACACCTTTGTATTCAAATCAGACTTCTGCTCTTTCTTTCGAGTAGATGTCCTTGCATGACGCACGAAAGTGGGTGTGCGCAGTGTTGAAAATCTCGGTTGAAGAACAGCGTTTAAAACTCTAGGTTCAAAAGTTTACGATTTAGCCAACCCCCTCCCCCCGCCAGAATAAAACTTGGAAAATCAATTCACGAGCAAAACAAGGAAATCGGTATAATAATTAATTAAATTTTAACCAAAAGATTGTATTATCCGTCTCCCAAACAATATTCCTGGGGAATTATTTAATCGCTCAAAGGATTGCATTTTAATTCTGCTGTTCACATTTGTTCAGAAATGAAACTAAAATTGACTATAAATCATGCAAATGCATTCAGGATTTCAGTTATAATCACTCGCATGTTCGGGACCTCACAAAAGCGATTTGTCAAAATTTTTTAGACTGAAATCTCGCCGTGTTCGTCATAGAAACGATAATTTTACCAATACTCTTATCCATAGGAGTATCGTACAATACTGTATTTCACTATAAAACACTTTGGCTTTCAGGGGATGCTATTCGGTGTCAAATGCAATGCAAAATTAAAAATAGTGATTTCTATACTCCATCAAGGTTGATGCATCCAGTATACGCAGCTCTCTGATGAGGAGCTTTCATGAAGTACGTACGAATTCCTTTTTCTCAATAAAAAAATAAAGGACTGTTTTTCCTATAGTTGAATCTTATGGCAAATTCATTGCGAATTGCACAAGTTCGAAATTTTGCCTGCTGTATTAAGACCAAGAAAAAACAGAGAACCCAACATTTCATCTGATGAAGGAATCTTTAAACTCCGAGGCTTGTTAGAACAGATTTATCTTAATATTGTTAGCTATTATTTTGAGGTCAAACCTAAATCAGGTTTTTTAGAGCCGCTTTTGAAGCCTCTTCTGAATCTGTTTTTTTTTTTATAAATTCCGATGGTACTCTATTTCTCATTTCTCCAATGCAATATGCCTTATAAACTGTACTGCACTTCTGAAAAGTTATTTTTTTAGTTCCTAGCTGATGAGTATATACAGTATATTATATCGTATCTCTGACTCGGCAGGTGCGCGGAAGACTTGAATCCCATTGGCAGTGGTTGTGGAAGCTTATGCTGACGAGGGGAAACAATAACAGGATATCGGTGACGTCCTGCAAGAATAGCCGCAAGTGCGAAAACACGAACTCGCACTTTACGTCCCCCCTTTGTGTTTATATACGATCTTCCGGCTCTCAGCCGAGGAAGTGTTATTGACAGGTGAAGGAAGACCACTGACTGTGTCAGAACGTTGTGCTTTCCCACCACGTCCACCCAAGTTGCATGGTGGCAGAACTTGGCTGTCGTGTCGGAGAAAAAAGCGAAAATATTTATGCTAAAAACGGAAAAGATTTCCCCTGTTTCTGTGTCATCGCAAAAAAGGTGTGGAGTTCCTTACAAGATTCAAAACGTTTTGTCACCGGGCAACGTAATAAATCGCGACATAAAAAAACAGTATATTTATCATACAAATATATACTGTATGCTCAAGTACAAAATCTTGATTGACCCTTTTGAACGCTGAAAAGCGGCAAATAAAGTGTTCTGTTCATTTATTCATTCCAGTAAAAACTGTACATTTTTTCTCAAATTAAAGTGGAAAAGGAGGATGCTCATCACAGTGGGTATATTTAATTTTTTAAATGTTTTAGAATTCAAAAATGTGCATTACACTTGATTCTCATGCAAAATTTTGGACCAAGTTGAAAAAAGTATTGGGAAAATTTTTAAATTAGTTGAATTCATGGCTATATCCAATTTTGGGTGTTATCCTATTCTACATATTGCAGGTTTGGGGTCACTAAAAGTGGGATGGGTATTGCAGATTTTAAGCTGCATTAAAAATATTCCAGATGCAAGAGAAATCTGAGTGCTGAGGCAGTTACCCAGCCTCCAAGGGAATTTAATTTTAAAAGTACAAAACTACATTATGGCTGCAGAAAAATGAGAGAAGCTGGAGCATCCTCACTCCTTGGATGTTTAAAGAGGACTCTCATTATTGTCTCTGATCACAGGTTTCATGAAGACAACAATCACACACACAATCAACAAATACAATCCCACATTGTGCAATAAAAACTCACTTTCAAAAAGAAATAAAATCAGCAAAGAAAAGATGCTTTGCCTATGGCGCAATTCCCAACGCGCAAACTTCAGAAGCAAATAACTCCACAAATTTTACATTTTAAAAATTCCACAACATCTTAAATTGAAGCCAAAGATGTTTTTCAACTTTATGTATATCATATAAAAATTGACCCAATCAACAGATCTTGAGATATTCTCACTTTTCTAAACCTAACTTTTCTTCGGTGATAATAATCTGGAAAACCTTCATGCCAGATTCTTATCTCAATGATGCACAAGCTTTTGGTGCAAACAGTGACTTCAAAAGCCTTGTTTCTAAATGTAGATGAAGGAATTTATTTCTGCAACAGATGGGAGTCTTTTTACTTCCAGATACTATTTTATCAAAATTTTCAACTAGAAAAAGCTGAAGTGTCTATCATTTGAGGTGGCATGGTGCTTGAGTGAATAAATTATGCATCGCACATAACTGCAAATTCATAGCATAACAATTTTGGGATTATGAGGAAGAGATGAATTTCTTGCAAACGTTTCGAGAGTTCAATTATGGATCAAAATGGAAAAAATTATTTATTTCACTAATCAGCTGAGATTAGAGCAGAAAGTACCAAGAAATAATGGGGGATTATTGGATCTTCAAAATTTGCAGATACTGTGCAAACTATTTTTGAGCAAATGAAGATAATTATTTCCCCTCAAGCTCCGACTTACAAGCATTTCTTTGCCATCACAAAGGTGTATTTTATTTAATTTTATTCCAATTAGGTTTGAGTTATGGGTGACTGTCGCTTAGAAAATGCGAGGCTGTGTCAATTTATTTTCATAATTTGTCTGGTCAGTGACTAACATAGCACCTGTCGGGCATTCCAAAAATAAGCTTTGTGTAAAAAAAAGAGAGAATCCGTTGAAAAATAAATGCAAAAGTTCTGTCGAAGTAACTTATCGCGTGACAGTTCCAATGCGTAATCTCCACTCCCCGTGGTGATAAAAAAAAAAGACCTGGCATGCATAATTGTTACTTATTCTTTCAGGGCTAATAAATAGCTAAATCTTTCTAAGCTGGTCAGTTCGCTTTAAAAAAAAAAATCCGAGACTGTAGAATGTAGAAATTGTAAATATTTTCGACTGGAATCTCCAGTTTATGCACGAGACACATGCGTTGATTCCACTCCGGATAAGGAGAAGCAACTCCCTTATGTCGATTCCATTTGATATGTATTTCTCTCTGAAGAAAAGAAAAACCTTCGGCCATGTTTGCATCAGTCAGGAAAAGTGCGAGAAATGCTTTTCTCGCCCCCCTGTCACTGGCTGCGGCGGACGTTGACGTTCAGGTTGTGTCGACGCCTGTGACGAGGGCCGCTCGCTGCGCGTGACAGTCATCCCACGTCGTCAGGCGCCACCGACGGAACCCATTCAGAATGGGTGAAGCAAGTACCATTAGCCCCTCACCCGATTTCTTCATTAGAGGTTCCGGAAATAAATCAATGAATAAAATAGTTGGGTCTGCAGCAGAGAGAAAATGCGTGCAATTGCGGAGATTTTTCTCGTTTTTTTGTGCAAGTGTTGAGTCGATAAACTTGACCTGCGATGGTCGTTAATGACTCTGATGCATTTTGATGGCGCCAAATGAATTTCTAGTAATTATTTTCTCTTAATGGAAGTGGATATTTTTTCCTTCGATTTCTCTTCGCGCATTAATCTTTCGATGAACTCAGAGGAATTTTCAGAAAAAAAGGAACAATCTGTTTTTATTTTCCACCGTAAAGGCTGTGCGAAACTGCAGTAGAAAAGCGGAATGATGTTGTCATCAGAGAATCTTCCTCTGTGCTTGTTTAAGCCAATAAAACAAAATCGTGAAACATTGCATGAAATTTCAGATAGGCCTGAAATGGCACTTGACGACTGACTCCGTGTATACGTAATTTAAAAATTCGAGAAGGTATTGAGGAGGTAGCTCAAGTAAGTTTATTTTTCATCCTCACGTACAGCACTTTCTTCTTACTTTATTTCTGGTCGTACTCCTGCTGTGAGGCCACAGTATTTGATAATTTACAGTACTTGACACATAATCTTTCAAATGTTGCCACCTTTCCCTGATGTAACTTAAATGTACTCAAAGCAAGGTTCAATCATCAAAATTCTGCAAAACAAAAAATACGGTAAATCTAAATTCTCCTCGATCATCAGCAGGATTGAAAATCGAACCTCTCATGTCTCTACCTATGCTTTATGAAATATTGTTACGCCCTGACGAACATTAATGCTCCTAGTATTTCAGACAGGTAACGTGGATCCACCTGCCGTACTTCAACAGTATTACTGAACACTGTGCTGTGACCAGCTAACACTGGGCTCTTCGCTCAGGAATTTGATGCATATATTTTTCATGAGCGACTAAACCATTTTTTCACTATATAAAGATGATTTGTTTCTAACAAAAAGATTTTTGACGTTATCAGCAAAATCACACTTACGCTCTCAAGCTATGAAATCAATACTTGACTTCGCAAAGATTCGAAAATTCCGGAGATGTTAAATGCATTCCACTTTGAAATAAATTTAAAATTGAAAAAACATACAGAAAGCATAACGAGCTGATTCCTTTACATTTATTCTCCCGGAGGGAACCGGCAAAAATGTCAATTTCTTAAGTTCTTTTGATATGTTTTGAATTCCTAAAAAAATTTTCCCGATGCCTGGTTTTTTGGGCGTTCTCTAGAATATTTCTCTAAAATATAATTATTTTTCAACACCGCTCAGTCCCAAGAGAGGAACACAGAAATACACATGAAAAATTGATGATTTTCTGGACTTGATTGAAGTGACAGCTTCAAGTCGCACCTTCGGCCTTTCTCTCGAGAGCTGTGAAATCCCAGCCCAACAAAACCCATATAGATATACCGCAGAACCCACGATAACATCACCTGCAGAATAATCCCACGTTCGTCATGTTGGCACAACCTAAAAAACTATTTGCAGAACGCCACGCAGTTTGTCTCGAGTGTCGCCTCCATATTCGGCTCAAGCCCGAAGCAAAAACACTTGATGCTGTCTTCGAAGAACGACCTGAACCAGGAAGGGACAGAAAAAAAGGAGGTTCAGGTTTCATCATCAACATGGAAAAAAAAAATGCGCAAAAAAATTACGAGAAGGAAATCTGCGCTTCGCATCACCTAGCCCACATCGACAAGTGTTTTCGTGGGAGCCAAGGGAATGTAAATTTGCGTGCGAAATTCCCCTTCGCCGCGGATTCATCAGGTGGAAGTCCCTTTATATTCTAGAAAATGAAATCGGACCCAAAAATTATGATCATCTGCAAATAAGCTCTAATAAAACACTCAAAATAATTGAAAGCCCACGATAAAAAATTTTGAATCTTGACGAAAAAGTGGACGAATACGAAGTCCTCTTCTCATTTTCATTCATGACTACCATGAGACAATATATTTTGTCTCGCTGTTTCAGTGAACTTCGCTCCTTATTTTTTTGCACATGCTGCACTGTTTCATCATTATACCCCAAAAAAGCTTATTTGCGTGCTAAAGTTCCCTATGACCCGGGTACAGAAGGTAACTTTGATCAAGGAAGCACCAAATGAAAAGACGGTGTACCAAATATACGAGTACTTCTATACATCAAAAACATAAAGGAAAGATACAAAGATTTTAACCAGTTTTTAAATTCGAAGTACATATTTCGAAGACCTTTAAAACTTTTTTATTGTTCCCGCGCACTTCAATTGTTTATTCTCCTTCCTTTCTGCATGCTGCTAAAATGAAACTAATTTGTGTGCAAAATTCCTCCGTGCTCCGTATTCAGAAAATACTTGGAGTTTCCGCACGCTTTTGCGAATAAGAACAAAAACGCTTGAAAACAATAATACAGTATATATCGATGAACCAAAAAAAAATCGCATCAAATAAAAATAATGCATAAAAAAGACTCCAATAATGAGACCACATTCCGAATTCCGAAGCGAAAGAAACATGAGCGAAGAGTGAACGAATTCGACGGCATGTTTTCGAATCATGCGACAATATATCCGCGCTCAGAAAGTGCCAAAAGTCTTTCTTATTCTTCAGTCTCCAGCATATATAGGATCAGTGAATCTTGTTCCATTTCGTTTCATTATTTTTCTTTATTTATTTATTTTTTTTTGTCCTTGCTCAACACGTATCATGCTGCTCTTTCATCTCGTCTCTGCTGGAGCAATCAGACATTTCTGGTGCCCCATCGATCATGGTTCCCGCGCTGTCACACGGATAAACTGCTGAGGC